>PVKC010021433.1:0-18142 GCA_004027635.1 Crocidura indochinensis | reverse complement strand
ACAATACTATCTTTTCTTTTTATACCAAAAATGAGTACAATTATTCTATGTCTATCCCTCTCCCTCTGGCTAATTTTGCTCAATACTATCCATATCCATCATGTATAAGCAAATTTGATGTTTTCATTTTTTCCTAACAGTGCATAGTATACCATTGTGCAGATATAGTGTTATTCTGTCCACTCATCTTTTTCTTGGCACTTTAGTTGTTTCAAGATTCTGGATATTGTGAATAATACAGCAAATCTGTATTAGCATAGTATTAACTTAGTGTTATGCTTTGAATTGTTGATTAAAGCAAGGAAATAATTATTTGCTGTTACAAAATGTTGCATTCAAAGAATGTAAAGCTGGTATAGATAATAAAAATCAGTGAACAATAGTTTCCTATATTTTTTGTTCAACAACAGTGGGAAAATAGGTAAAATTAATTACAGATAAATATGTTTACATATTTATTTATTATTTTAGTTATATATTTCACACCCACATACTACCTATGGATGGCATATAAAGGTCTGCATGACAATTTTCAGAAGATTATTGTAACCTAAACTAGATTGCAGTAACATTTTAAAACTCATTTCTACTTGTAAATGGTCACTTCCTCTTACCTGGGTTCAATAATTTGTTAATGTTTAGGCTGCCTGACAAGTTTATGCTAAAACAATAAAAAACATGAAAGAGTCTTTGTTTGAATGTTCTAGTTTAAAAAAATGAAGACATATTATATTAATCAGAGAAGGGAATTAATTTCTGATTCAGACCCTAAAATAATGTCTGTATTTTGTACAGAAAGTTCTTTAAACACGGGTAATATTTAAATTTATTTTGAGTTAAGGGTTCTTTAAATAATTCTTGGCCTATTATTCCTGATGGAGGGTTTCTAAAAAAGGAATAGCTTTAAATAATGTCTTTTTTTTCTGTTAATATTTTAAACTAGCAGTCAGATAAACAGTCCCATCAGATAAGGTTCATCTTGCAGAACTTCTAGCTAAGAGAAAGCAAATAGACCATTTTTACCAGAAATATTAGTTCTTCATAGCACTCATCACATATTTCTATTTCTTAATATTTAAAATTTTAATTAAGCACCATGATTTACAAGGCTGCTCATATAAAGTTGTTTCAGTTATTGAGTTTTCTGCACAATTTCCACCACCAGTGTGATCTTCCCTCTACCAATGTAACCAGTTTCTCACACTCCAGTCTATAACAGGCACTAAATGATTTTCTTTATATCTAAAGCTTGTTATGACATATATCTCACAATGTTGTTAACTAAAGTCATCGTCTATTTACTGAACTGTTAGGTGAACTTTCTGTGTTATTTTTTTTCTCTTTGAGCTTAGAGAACTTCTATAGAATTTTCATGCTCATTTGCTGTGTTCCTATTGGTCTGCTAATACTGCTAATTAGGAGGTGTTGTTTTTTCACGTATGAGGCCATATGACATTTTCCTCATAGGAAAAACATGGATAAAAAATATTGCAGAACTGTTTACCATTGTTAGCTTTTAGCCTTAAAACCTGAATCTTAACTGAGTAGTGCAATCTGTCTCCTAGATTTCCTGACTAAGAAGTAAAGCAAAAATATATTCATAATATAGCAAGAATAATGATGGGGATGAAACAATAGTGCAACGGTGAGACACTGTTTTTTGCAAGTTGTCAATTCATGTTCTATCCTGAGTACTAACTTATACTTCCTCGAGCCTTCCAGGAATGATCTTAAATACAAAGTCAGGAATAAGTTCGGAACATAGACAGATGTAGTATCCTTCAAAAATATCCAAATTATAATGGAGAAGGTATTCTAATATGAAATGCTAAAGGTTACCCTATTGGGGCTACAAATAAAATAGTAGTTTAGTTGCATTTCTTGCATGGGACAGGCCCAAGTTCTAACCTCAGCACCACATGGTTGCTAAAATGTCATCATTACAGCCAAGGAGGAGTCCAAGAACCACAAGGCAAGACCTTGAACTACAAAGTAATGCCAACCTGAACTTAGTAATCTTCAGTAGAGAGGAAACTGAGTGACTCTACTTTCTTAGATTCTTGCAATTAAATGTTTTTCTGTTTAGCCAAAAATTGTTCAGAGGAGCCTCTCAGGTCTTCCTAACAAGTCATTGAACTTAGAGTGTAACATAAAGTTATGAATTTAAATTCTATGTTTGTATTTGGGAATGAGACAAAAAAGCATTTCTTAGAAAATTTTCTGAATAATCATAGTTTGCTAACTTCTAGCATTCACTGTAGTGTAATAAATACTTTATTCTTGGGAATTTGTTAAATTTTATTATATTAAAGCACAGAAAAGTTTAACTTCTTTTTAGAAATAAAAAACTATTATCACGTTAAAAATGCCGGGTATAAACTTATTTTATAGATTTCTGAACAGAATGTAGTAAAAGAAAATGGGCCACTAATTAATAAAAATCAGTAAACAGATATTCTCCAAAATTTCCTGTTTATTATATATTCCCAAATGCCTCTCCCCTTTCTTGTTGTTCAAGTTTATTTTTCTTCTGTGAATCTGCAAATTCTCCAAACTCACATGATGCTGGGAGGGGAATTGGAGTGTATGTAATTGCATAATGCATCACAGATTTTTAACACTTGTATGTAATTTTAGTCTTATTTGATTTTGCAATCTACAATTGTCAAGTTTTTCATGGTGTTATGGAAAATGATTAGTTTTTAGTAATATCTAAATCCAGAGTATATATTATTGATGTACACCAATAAGTCAGGAGCCAGAAATTTTGTTTTTGATTTCTAAATGTGTGCGCATGTATGTGCTTTTCTTCAAGGTTCTTAAACTAAAAAATTTATTAAAAATAGGGCCATAACCATAATACAGAGATTTAGGTGCATGCATTTCTTGCTGTTCAAACAACATACTGGCATGCCATATGGTTCCCTGAGCACAGATGAATATGTCTCCAAAATAAAAAACAGGTAAAAATAAATAGAATTAAAATATTTTATTTACTAGTATTCATAAATTTATGTACTTCACTTTTGTGTTTATGAGGATATATATGTGTTAGAAAACAGGGGGAAATGTTTACCATAATAACTTCAAACAGGTTTAAAAAAATAGGGGCCAGAGTAACGGTAGGGACTTTGCCTTGCACACGGCTGACCCAGGACGGACCTGAGGTCTATTCCCAGTGTCTCATATGGTTGCCCAGGCCAGGAGCTATTTCTGAGTGCAGAGTCAGAAATAACCCCTGAGCCAGGTGTGGTCCAAAAAAACCCCCCAAATTAAAAATAGTGTATAATTAGCTTCTAGTCTTAGTCAGCTAATTACTTAAACATTATATCCCTTCTGAATAGTGACAGAATATACAATATGTGCTCTAGTCTCTCTCTAAAGAATATAAAGAGCTAAAAGCAGACAAATCCAGCAGCAATTTTCCTTAGACTACAATGCTACCTTTGGCTTTTGGCTTTTTTTTTTTTTCATTTCTGCATGAATCTTTCTCCAGACACAGAAAGCAAGGATTATTATCTGACTAATCCTTTTCCAGTTTTCAAATAAGAAGCAATACATCATATAGTTTATATTAAAACACAGCAGTCTTGTCTGTCTAGAGAGTTTCAGACATATGTAACATTTATCATTGCCAAAAGATGTTCATTTAATTAAAAAAATTATGATAGCTTTCTTGTGCTTGTAATTTTTTTCATTTTCTGTAGTTCTTTGAGATAATCTTTCCACGTGAGTTAAAAAATGTGTAACAAGGAGGTAAAATACCTTTTGAAGGCTGCATGTAAATATCTTATAAAGTTTTACATTCTCACCTAAAATGAGTGACAGATATTGAGCTTCCCTTTGATCCTCAAGACTGTATGTAGTAAGGGAGCATTACTGGAAACTATTCATCAGAAGTGCTACCAAATTTTAATCGCTTTAAGGATTTTGCCTGTAAATTTTAAAACTTGAAGCATTACCAAATTTGCCTGACTGTAGTTACATCAGTAACAGAATTACATAAAAATGCTTATATCTTTATCAGTATTTCTGCTCCACTCATTGCTCTTAATTATTTAGAAAAAACTCTTTAAAATAACAGATCGTTCAAATATATATAATATATCATAATATTGACACTAATAATATGGCATCACATGGATTTGTAATTGTTTTCATTGAGTTGGATCTATTATAAGCTATATTTTATATATTATATATAAACTAGTATGGTTATGTATTATACACACTATTGTATAGTGTGATATGTAGTATATATCACACTATATAATAGTATGTATTATACTATTTATATATATTATATACCATTTATATAATTATATATTTATTTTTATATTTATATACCTTATATATTTTATTTATTTATATTTATCATCTATTTTATATAATATATTATAAATGCTATATAACATAGTATATTGTATAATTTATATAGCATACTATTATATAGTATATAGTATATAAACTATATTCTGGTATTCTGGTAAAAGTACATATATTTATATTGAATTGGGGTGGTGGAAAGAGACCTTGGTGAAGAAGGTCTCTGGAGAATTTAGAATCTTTTAATTAGTAGAGCAGCTCATTCCTAAATAAATGGGGATACTACATATGGAGAGGGAGATGGTAAATTGGTATTTTATATTTCAATTACTTTAGTTTTAATTTTTAAATAATATTAAATATTACTAGTACATGTTTCATTAAAATCACCATCTGTGTAGGTAGCACAATATATGTTTGTCCTAGTAAATTACAGAATGATCAGTCTCTCACATCTATGAAACTGCACAATTACTGATTTGGTTACAAGGACTCTGAATATTTTTGTATTTGCTTCAGTGCCATTTAATTCACTGTATGAGTTAAATCATATGTAAAATAGCAAAATGTAGGTTACATGAAAATTTGCTCATATTTTTAACTGTGACTCTAGTCTGGAATTGGGATGAAAAGTTCTTTCTTTAAATTCTTGGGTTTTTCCCCTTCTATCTAGAGAAACCCAAATTATCTCACCTGCTATCCTTTATCACTCTCTCTTGTTTATATCCAAAGTATATACTAAATTCTATCTCATATGTATTTTATTTTCTCTCCTTTACTATATAATCTTTTAAACTTAGAAATGAATTTAATTGTAAATTTGACAAATAAAAAAGTGGTCACAATCTATGAATCTTAAGTTACTGTGTATAAATATTTCACAGGGGTATAATAGGATTTAGAGTGATTACTTTCATTCTTTTTTGGGGGGGTTGGAGTCCACTGGCAGTGCTCACTCCTGGCTCTATGCTCAGAAATCTCCCCTGTCAAGCTCCAGGGACAATATGGGATGCCGGGATTCGAACCACTGTCCTTCTGCATGAAAGGCAAAACGCCTTACCTTCATGCTATCTCTCCGGCCCCGATTGCTTTCATTCTTAAATATATTTTTGAAACCAGTTAGATAGCACAGGGATTACAGCAATTTTTTACACCTCGCTGACATTCATGAAACCTCTAGTACCATATGGTTTTCTTTAGCATGAGAAGAGTGATACCTGAGCCAAGTTAGAAGTGAGCCCTGACCACTTTTGGGTGTGATCCACATTTTTTTCTTTTTTTCCTTTTTTTAGCATACCCAGTTCAAAGTTTACTCCTGGCTCTGTGCTCAGAAATCCTCCTGGCTCGGGAGACCATATGGGGTGCTGGGATCGAACCTTCATCCATGCTGGGTCAGCCGAGTGCAAAGCAAATGTCTTACAACTGTGCTACCACTCTGGCCCCTGTGGTCTACATTTAAAAAAAAATGGAGTGCTTACAGAGGAAATAAGGTATATAATACAAAAATAATTTTAATTTGTATTTTTTTCTTATGAATTTTAAAGTTAAAAATATAGTTTTGCTTTTATGAAAGCAAAATAACCTCGGATGTATAATACTATAAATAAAATACATTGAAATAATTACTATTTCCTTTTTATAAATGTTGGCATATATAAATGCATGTCAAGCAAAATACTTTTAACCAAAATTGTTTCAAGAATGATACTGTTTGGGAATTGAGAGATAGCATGGAGGTAAGGCGTTGGCTTTTCATGCAGAAGGTCGGTGATACGAATTTAGGCATCCCATAAGGTCCCCTGAACCTGCCAGGAGTGATTTCTGAGCATAGAGCCAGGAGTAACCCTTGAGTGCTGCCAGGGGTGACCCCCCCCCAAAAAAAAAAGAATGATACTGTTTATCTAGATCTAAATAAAAGCATTTTCTTCTCAAACAAAATGTGATAATTCTACGTACAAGATTTCTTGGGTGATTTCTAACACTTTCTTAGTTTTAATATTTTTAAAAAACAATGTCAGGAAAGTTCTTGTGTTATGAGTTCAGATATTAATTTTTCTACCAGATAATTTGATAAAATAAAATAAAGCCATTTGTCACTGACTTTGTTTTTATAAGTAATTCTCCTTTACTATTTTAAGAGTGACTTACTACCACAAAAAATTGCAGTGATCACTGTGTTCTATCACTGATAAAATATGATTCAAATGTAAAACATGCATTATTAAGTTTCAAGTGGTAAAATCTACCAATATTACTTTGGGACCATATTGAAACTCTGATGCTAATATGCAAGAATGTTCAGGTCAAAATTCTTGTTCTCTAGAGAAGCAGAAATTTTGATTTTTAATGCTTTCCCAACGTTCACTAGACTTATTCTGTCACCAAATGAATCCAGTTATATAAATTCTTAGAATTATCAAATTCCTAAAATCTAAACATTAACTCCATTACAACATTTAACGACCTCTCTAAAGATACATGATTTTTGTATGATATTTTTAGAAAATATTTGAAAGTACAAAATCATAATATAATGAAGCCTTATTTTGGTAAGATCTCTTATTTCTGTCCTCAATTTTTGCATTTTTATTCATATAATCTATTATAGATTTTCAATAAATTTTTATTATATATTTTTTGTTTTTACCCATATCTTGAGCTAAATAATTATACCTAATGCTATAATATTGCAAGTATTCCATTGGCCACAAATGTGCTTTATTTGGTATTTATTAATTATAGAGGGCTATGTATTCATATATGTTGAAAGAACTCTGAGTAAATATTCATAAATAATTACAAAGATGAATAAGGTTAAACATGAGTTTTGATTCCATCTATTTTTATGCTTCAATAAAATGCCTCTAAGTATTATTAAAATCAAGCTTAGTTTTAAAGCAATTCACAAATAATTTGAAATTAATAACTAATTACAAGTTAGTCAAAACAATATTTGAATCCACATTTTCTGTAATAAATATGGATGACTAATTTCTTAAAAGACTATAGCCTTGGTCAAAGCTGATTCAACTTATTTATTTTAGTCAAAAGACATAAAACAACTGTACTTTCATTGTAAGTAGTATTTTTTAAAGACTGTATATATTATATAAAATAATTTTTCTCATTATTCACTGTTTTCTCACATTTCTCTACTTTATGAGACATCTGATTGATTTTTATTATTTTTATAACTAACATTGCAAGATAATTTGTCAATTTCATTATGCATAGTTTTATACTTTTTATTTTGCAGAACTAATATCTTTATATTTATAACTTACTTGTATTAATTTTGAAATAAAAAGTTCATGAACTTTGGCAATTTCTTTGTTCTTTCTTTTTCTTCTTATTTGGATTTTTGGGTCACACTCAGCAGTGCTCAGTGGTTACTCTGGGCTCTGCACTCAGAAATTGCTCCTGGCGGGCTTGGGGAATCATATGGGATGCCAGGAATTAAAGCAGGGTCAAACCTGTGTTGGCCACGTGCAAAACAAGCACCCTACCACTGTGCTATCCCTTCAGTCCTTGCTCCTGATTTCTTAAATATTACTTAACAATTTGCAATTAAAAGTTTATTTTGAATATATTTTATGTGCTGTCTGATTCACCATTTCAAACTACCCTTTATTACTGTGAAAGCTTTATTCTGATAGTTTAACTTAAAGCTGATTTATAAATGGTACTGAATGCTTATATAAACTAAATATATTTTAATTATTTGACAAAGTGCATATACTAGTCACAATTTGTAATGAGATTTAGAGAAATCCATAAGCAACATAGCCAATGAGTAGACATATAGAATTAAATCAAGTCCTTTCTAATCAAAACAGATGAATTTTTCTACAATATTATTGCATTTAAAATAATTGAATTAAATAAAAATTAATGTAATAAGATGATTTGGTGATGGTAGCCTATATAGTCCCGTTGCCTTTGTATAACAAATTTGTTTGTTTCTTTTTTGGGGCACCATTTTTTTTAATTTTTATTTTGACCATCTTGGCTTACATATCTTTCACAGTATTATTTTATATACTTATTAACATTGAATCAGGGGAATTCCCATCACCAAGTTTGTCCTCGTTCCACTCTGTGCCCTTCCTGCAACCCATATTACCCACCATCACCACCTAGGCTACTAGAGTAAGTGATCCCCTCTGTGTCTAGCTTACTACTAGTAATTTCTTTCTTAATAAGTAAATTTGAATTTGTTTCTTAATAAGAATATTTGAACCACCAGATAAAAAATAACTCCTCCTTTCTGAGAAGATATTTAGATCATATATTCATGGTAATTATAAAGAATAAATAACCTATATTTGATTTGACATAATTGTATTAAATGAATTTTGATAGGTTGGGTTATTACTTAGCAAAGCTGAAAGTTCTTATTTCCACATGAAGTGAAGAGAAATAATATTAAGGAATATATAATTTAAATTAGGTTACCATAAAACTGAAAAGTACAAGCAAGGAGATGACCTGAGGAGACTCTGAGAATGCATAGTACAATTTCATCAAATTTTGAATACTAATAAGGAAAAGCATGTTAGAGAAACACTTAAGTAAATGATGCTCTCTTGAGAAAGAAATAAACAAATTGGCTCAGCCTGGAAAGTAGAAGGTAAGAGACAGTTTCAGGTTAAAATAGAAAATTTAGTTAAAAGAAAATAAAGCATAAATTTTTGCGTTTTAATGATAGGTAGTAGGAGAAAATATACTAATATTTTAGCAGTACACTGGAAATTGAAAATACACTTTTTAAAAAGATATTTAAATAACCATGATTAAAAAAAGAACCATAATTACAAAGTTATTGGTAAATTAATGTTAGGCATATAATATTTCAATACCAATCTCACTACCAGTATATTATTTTAGCTTTACTTATTTATTGATTTATTTCATAAGAGCATTATTTTATTATTTATTACATTATTTTATTGATTAATCAATTTTATTAGAGAATTATTTTATTGATTTATTAGTTTTATGTATTTATTGATCTATTTACCATTATTCATAGCTGAGGGTATTTTTTAGTTTGGCTTGTTTTGTTTTGGTTTGGGCACAACACTTGGTGGCACTTAGGGGTTACTCCTGCTTCAACACTCAGAAATGACTCTTTGTAAGGCTCAGGGAACTATATGGGATGCCAGGGATCAAACCCAGGTTGACCACGTGCAAAGCAAGCGTGCTACCGGCTATGCTATCTCTCAGATTCTATAGTTTAATTTTAGCTATAGAATATGTTCCAGTATCAATCCCATCACTAAAGTCTTCTTTGCTCCAGCAGGGTTCCCAGGTTTACCAACTCTTAAACACCCACTCATTCCCACATTGACAGTTATATTTTAGTTTCTTTTCTAAATTTTTCTTTCACTTTAAGTTTCTTTTTTCTGGCATCTTGATCTTTGTCTTCAATGTTGTTGATTTTGGTTTGAATATTTATATATACTACTCCTTTGTACTACCACTATATTATGACACTCTTGATCCCTGCTTCCCATTCTTTACTTTTAACCAGTAAAATACAATTTTATTTTATAGTTATTCTCAAAGCTGGCAAGAGAAATGGATCAAATAGTCCAGCTAATTGGACTGATTGCAGAAAAAGTTTACAGCCACTTCACAGAAATTGCTTCATGTTTTTCCAAAATTAACACTTGGAGTAGATACATCAAACCTAAATATCATAATCTGTAAATTTATGGCTTTGAAGCAGCAAACTTAAGACTGTATAACAGATCTCCATCTAGTTATCGTTTGTCATTTAGGTTGCTCTTATATCCAGATATTGCACAATGGAATACAGCCATAAGTAAAAAATGTCATGCAATTCAGTTTTTTTTGGGGTGTATCGTGCTGAGAAAATTATGCTAGACTCATAAAAGCACAAGCTCTAAGTGAAAAGAGCCACCTGTGAAACATAGAGAAATTAGTAAAAATAAATGGAAAATATCAGTAAATAATAAACTGAATAATGGATTACAGACCTGAGTGAGCCACTTTTGTTGGGTTGGTTGTTGGGATGGTGGGTTGTGTAGTGGAATAATTAGACTGAATAAAATATTATGTGAACATAAATAGGAGATCTGGAATATCTTATTAGTAGCTAGGGGACGGACTATTTGCACCAAAACTATAACTGTCAATCAAAAAGACGGGAAAATTTAGATGGAAGGAAAGTAGGACCGGAAGTAATAATAGGGATAGGAATTGAAGGCAATGGATACATTGGTGCTGTCTTCTCGTTCTGGCTAGTTGTTCTCATTGCAGTAGCAATGAGTGCATGTAGGGGGACGAGTATGAGAAGTCATAGAGTAACCCTTCATAGCAGCGTTACAGATAGAGTACCTTTATTTCAGTAGGAGCAGGATACTTATACATTAGCTCAGCCAAACAAATTCTGTGGATTTCCCACCAGCAGGATGTAGGTGGGCTGATTGGTCACAAGATGATGGTGTTTCAAAATGTTCAGTGTTTTATGAAGGTTGATGTGGGGAAACATGAAAAGCAGAATCTGGGCACCATTTCAGGAGGCAATACGTGCTAGTAGAAAGCTAAGTGTGGTAGTAAACTAATAGCTGAGCAATTCACATTTAGCAAAATAATTTTCTGTGAGAAATCTAGTCCTCAAATTGATACCAGAGTATCAGTTCAAAATATCGTACTACGTGAGTTTTATCATTGGGGACATATTTAATTTATGGAGAATAAGAAAATTTTATAAAAAATAAACGAATACATTGTAAGAATTTCACTAATAGAAAAGTAATGTCAAGATAATAAATATGTGGACAATGATATGTAGGTAAAATCCATGGAATAAGAAAGTACCATATATGATAGAGACAGAATTAATAAGCTAAAATATAAGTAGTCAATATTTTATGACCTGCCACATATACAAGAAATGAAAGAATTATTATAACAGGAGTTATTCATTGTGTCATGTTCAGGAGTTACTCTGGTAGTACTTAAAAGACCATGCGTTGCTGGAGATAGAACCTAAGTCTCCTGTAGGCTTATAATGTTCTCAACCTGTTCACCTATTTCTCTTGCTCCCTGTTATAGTTCCATCATGGACCCAGATATATTCTTCCTAGGAATGACTGATGACACATGGGGATTTTATTGTTTGACAAGAAATTTGTCACTATATGTCTTTGAGCAGTATCTCTGGCCTTGGAACATGTATAAAGGAGAGATTAGGGGCCCGGGAGAAAGCATAGAGGTAAGGCTTTTGCCTTTCATGCAAAAGGTCATCGGTTCGAATCCCGGTGCCCCATATAGTCCCCCGTGCCTGCCAGGAGCAATTTCTGAGCATGGAGCCAGGAGTAATCCCTGAGCACTGCCGGGTGTGACCCAAAAACCAAAAAAAAAAAAAAAAAAAAAAAGAGAGAGATTAAATATACTTACATTTTGATGATCAAAATCAGTTCTCAGTAGGTAAGCACTTAGTGGCTAAGAGTAAATTTGAACATTCACCAAAGCATTAACGAAAAACTATGTACCATGATTTTTCATCCATTTATAAGCTTCTGTGTCTTAGCCTGCATTACATATCTTTTTGTTTGTTGCTTTAAGTAATATACTTTAAAGATAGTTATGGTTTTTAATAAGCTACTGCTTTTGTTTTTCTAGTATTTTAGACACTTTTTCTATTAAATGTCTCAGAATCATACAATGAATCAGATTACATATCATATTAAGCTAATAAAGTATTCAGAAATTGTGTTAATAAAGTTTAAAATATATAATATATAAAATATAATATATGTACTCATAATATAAAGTAACCCATAAGTTATTGAGGGATTATTAATATAAAATATACTTAGATAATAAATGTCCAGTTCTTTTTTTAATAAATCAATGTATATGTGTAATTACTCTCTAAAACTGACAATAACAGGTAATAAAAATTCTTTTTAGTTTTTGGGCCACAACCAGTGGTGCTCAGGGCTTAATTGCAGTGTTGCTGGAAATTTAAAGTGTTTGGTTGCATGCAAGGAGCAACCTTCCTATGGTACTATCTATTGATCCCATATATAATACTAAGGAAAATTAAAATTAGATTATTTATGATTATTAATTAAAAACTCTATTGTTTTACAACTTGTGAGGTTTTTTTATTCCTATATTACGAGCATAATAACATGTCTAGAAAGCCCATACTCATAACGGTTAATTTCTAAATTATCTTACAATTGGTGGGGTTGTTTCTTTTGATATGACATAAGTTCAATCGAATGTCTAGATAACAGGTTATCATGATTCATGTAATCATGATTTCCATGAAATCACAGTGTATTTTATATGTGTGAAAAACTGTTTAATAAATAGTGCAACAGAATCAATGGATTTTATATACTGGATACATATAAAAAGTTATATGCAAATGATGTCTATAATATGTTACTAATTGTGATCTTTTGTTGCTATGTACCAGACACATTTCAAATGCTCTATTTGGCTCAGTATTGTATTCAATAATTCTACATACATAATTCTAAAATTCATGAATTTAGCATATCAACTCCTACCACTACTACTCTTCCAATACTATAAATTAGATGAAAAGTTGTGAAGCTGGTATATTCAGTCAAATCTCCAAATTTTATATTATAGGATTTGGAACAGCAAGTATGTATGTATTCAATAAGAACTTAACTGTTAGTTTGTGTACTCAGCCATGGTCTCATCATCTACAAAAGAAAGATCATGATTATACTATCCTTGTAAATTTGTAAAAATTTAATTAGATAACATTTTATATATTTGAAAAGTAAACAGACATACACTTTCAAAACACAGCTGTATGGATCTGCAGTATTACATTTTAAAATACCCTAAGGGCCCTGAAAAGTCAGAGAAGCCTGTTTCCTTTGCCAAACACAAAAAATTAGAAATTATTTTGCCTACAAGCTTTTACTGATCCTAACAAGACTTCATTTATTTATATCACTTAGTTCTATGTAGACTACCAAGGTAAATGAAGTAAGTCAGAGGAAGAACAAATGCCAGATCATCTCACTCATCTATAATTTATATCCAAAAAAGCAAGATGATAATATTATCAAATAAAAATTTTGAACTTTAAAAGTAGAACTGAATTAACACAGCAGGAGGGATGGGTTTGGAAAGAACAAGTGAACTAGAAGTGACATAAGACTAGTGGTGGAGGGCCTCTGACACTTTGATAGTGAGAAACACAGTAACTTTGTTATTAAAGTAATAAATATTGACACTTTTTAAAGTTTGTTACAGAGGTATAGTACAAGAGTTAAGAAACTTGCAAGATGTAAAGTGGGCCTATCACCAGCACTGCAGAAGACCCTTAGAGAACTTCTAGGAGAAACTTTCTGTTTGCAATAATTTGCATTTATGTCTAAAAATTATTGTATTTAAATTATCATTTAGTATGTTGTATTTATTACAATGCATTTACCTTCTTTGACATTATGCCATGATGTTTATCTAACTGAAATATTATATGAGCAAATATTTGAAACATGAATTTATAATGAAGTTTTACAAAACTATTCTCAGAACTTTGATTTCTTCTTCTTTTTTTTTTTTTTGGATTTTGGGTCACACTTAGCAGTGCCAGGGGTTATTCCTGGCTCCATGCTCATAAATTGCTCCTGGCAAGCAAGGGGGACCATATGGGACGCCGGTATTCGAACCAATGGCCTTCTGCATGAAAGGCAAACGTCTTACCTCATGCTATCTCTCCGGCCCCAGAACTTTGATTTTTTAAGTAGAATTAAGAAAAGGGTAGGTGTTTATGTGGAATATACTATAATAATGGTAAATTCAGATAGTTACTTTGCTATTTAGCTAGTTAGATAAGTAGGTGAATGGGAAAGAAAATAACTATGTAGGTAAATAATTTGCTTAAAGAAAGGTGCTTTAGGTATCTGGGAATCAGTTTAACAAAAAGTTAAGTATTCATAAAAAAACTTTAAGACAGTACTAAAAATTAAAAAGGATGCAAAATATAAAATCACTCTGTTAATGGATGGGAAGCATTGATATTGAAAAATATACAATATCAGGACTGGAGAAATAGCATGGCAGTAAGGCATTTGCCTTTCATGCGGAAGGATGGTGGTTCAAATCCCAGCATCCCGTATGGTTCCCTGTGCCTTCCAGGGACGATTTCTGAGCATAGAGCCCAGAATAACCCCTGAGCACTGCCAGGTATGACCCCAAAACCAATATATATGTATATTTATATATACACACAATATAATTTAATCATTATGTAGATGCAACATAATACGTATAAAGTACCTATAATATTTTTAAAATATAGGTTCTGTTGAAATTTAAATATAGTAATAACTATAGCCACCAATAACAATCTTTTACCTAAACAGACAGAGCAATACTAAAAAAGTATTACAAAAGATATGGAAGGCTTATATTTTGCTAACTTCTATTTACATTATAAAACTCTAAAATATATTAGGTATACATTAGTGATATATAATACAGTATGTTCGAAAACTCTAATAATAAAAACCATATGCAGTTTATTAATAGAACTCAAACCAATGGAATGGAATTGAAAATCAAATATTTGAGTATATGGACAATGGGTACATATACAGGGGGTAAAAGTGTAATATTAGCAAATGAAGTCTCTTCAACAAATGGTGTTGGTAAAAGTAGTCTGTCACAGCAAAAAACTCATAAGAAAAAATAAGTCATTTATAACAAAAAACAAATGAAAACTGATTATGTATTTCAATATAAAACTTAAATCCAGGGTCTTGACAGTGACACAAGCAGTAGGGCATTTGCCTTACACACGCTAACCTAAGACAAATCATGGTTCAATCCCCCAGTGTCCCATATAGTTCCCCCAAGTCAGGAGCAATTTCTGAGCGTGGAGCCAGGAGTAAACCCTGAGTGTCACTGGGTGTGGCCCAAAAAGTAAAAACAAAACAAAACAAAAAAACCCTTATATCCATAGAGGATTTAAGAACATACACATCCTTTTTACAACAAGTGAACTAAAAGTATCTTGAGATATTCAATGCTATTGGCCAATCACACAGAAGCAAAGGAAAGCAAGTGGACTTTATCAAACTAACAAGCATCTGCTTTTCAAAGAAACAATGATCAGAATAAAACTATACCCCATAGACTAGGAGAGAATATTTTCACACTACTCATCTGATAAGGTTATTAGACAAGGTACTTACAGTAATGTTTGAATTGTCTGAGAAAAACAAAAGACAACCCTAGAAAAATGTGAGAGATGAACAGAAAATTACTCAAAGAAGATATATATTTGGCCAAGGTACACAAAAAAATGTTCTGTTTCATTTGTCATCAGGGAGAAAATCAAATAAAAGAGGGGAAAGAGAGAGAGAAATAGAGAGAGAGAGAGAGAAAAAAGAGAGTACAACTGGAAAAGGCATATATTATGAAGAACAAAATAATTAATATTGCAATTTGGGAAAATGGTACTTTTAATCTCTACTGGTGTGGATGTTAATTGATCTGGTCTTTTTTATAAAATAATATGATGTATCATAAAGCTATTATATTGAGCTACAATATGGCCCAGAAATTAAACTTTTGGGCATCTACTCAAGTACCCGACACACTCAAAGGAAATATTTGCAATTCTTAATTTATTTTAGCATTATTCACAATAAATAAAATCTAGACAAGTGTATTTATGTAGGAACAGATGACAAAATATGGATACTATGATGCAAATGCACAATGGAATATTGATACTTTAAGAAACAAATAAAACTGCAATGTTTTGCTGAATTAATGAATTTGAAATGTAACATGCCAAATGAAATTAGTGAAAGATGCTCGGATACAGAATTATCTTTCTCATATGGGATACAAACAAACATAGTAGAGAAATAACAAAGTCCCAAAGGCAACAAAAACTGAGAATTTGGCTACAGTAGGATGTTTACTAGTAGGAAATGGAAGGGGATATTGGAACCATGATTGAAGGAAGTAGGCATTTTGGTGGAAGATGCAATACTGAGATGTTTTATGTGTGAAATCCTATCATTAACAGTTTTGTAAACCACAGTGCCCCAAATATTTTTTAAAGAAAGTATATTCAAGACTTGGATATAAAATTAATTATGTACACACTAGTAAATACTATAACATTTCTACATCTTTATTTCAAATTAAGACTTATCTGCTTACTACTCTTCAATATGAGAATTGCAATACACAAAGTACTTAAACTTATTAACATAAATGCAAATGTAAACGTATACATTTAACTTTAAAATTTATAAGAAAATAATACCAATTAAAATATTTTTGTATTATATATTTGAAGAAAATACTATTTTATTTGCTCTCTTAGACAAAATGTATAAACATGTAAAAATAAATTAATGCTACAACACTCAGAATACCAGAGAATCTAATATAATTGTTCGCCTAGTTTAAGAGAGGAAAAACTGAAATTTATTGTGGTTTTCATTTTATCTAGAAGGTCTATTTCTGTTTTAAAAATATGAATTATCTGTACTTATCCATAGGCTTTTAATTATTTTATTTAAATATAATCATCTGACTTATGTTATGACTATTTTTAGTTATGACTATAACTATAAGTATATTGAGAACCATAAAATTGTCAAATTATGAAAGGTAGATTAAATATCAACAAATTCTTAAAAAATTCTTAAAAAATTCAGAGTGACATTCTTTTATTGGAAATTACTGAGGCAATTAGTAAGACAGATTAGACACAAACCATTGAGTAGAGAAGAGATTTTGTAATATCTAAGGATATTTAAGTTGTTCAGATTTGTTCTCATTTATAGTATGGGAAAGTTTTATATTGGTTAAGAAATTACCATTTCGGGGCCCGGGAGATAGCATGGAGGTAAGGCGTTTGCCTTATGCAAAAGGTCATCGGTTCGAATCCCGGTGCCCCATATGGTCCCCCGTGCCTGCCAGGAGCAATTTCTGAGCATGGAGCCAGGAGTAACCCCTGAGCACTGCCGGGTGTGACCCAAAAACCACAAAAAAAAAAAAAAAAAGAAATTACCATTTCAAAAATTTAAGATAAAATTTAATTGTATTCATATAATATATACTATTGGAAATCTAACTTTTGGTAATTACTTTTATAATTCATGCTAGGTGGCATTATATACTAAATATATTATCAATTTCAGAGAAACTATAAACTTATACACTAACTTGAAAAAATAATTATTTGGGGTTGATTATGTCCTAAATAATATTAACAACTTTTAAACTTAGGTATAAGTGAAAGGATTCAGTAAGTTGCTTTATAAGTGGTCTTGCACACATGGCCTTTAATTTTTCTCATTAAACAAATCCATTCACAATTAAATACACTTTTATTATAGTAAAAATATAAATGTAACAAACAAAAATGTCGTGTTATATTTATTTTAAATAACTATGGATACTTAGTAATCAATATTAAATGAATACAAGATTTGTTTGACATATATTTACAGTTTTTTAAAGGTAGATGGCATTTTGCAGATAGTATTTGAAGAGAGTTGCTAGTTGCTAAATTTTACCTTTCAATGCTATGGCAACGGTATCTCAGCTGGGTCTAAGGGAGTCATGTGGCCAATCACAGTGGATTTCATGTCCTTGGAATTGCAATGCAAAATTGACATTTTTTCCTACCAAAGGGCTTCTTTTCTGACAAGCATCTGTGAGCTTTTTCTGCTTCATCACACTCTTTTCTATATTACTATACAATTGGAATAAAATACAATCAGGAATAAAAATGCGATTTTCTTTAAAAATTCAAGTG
>PVKC010021432.1:0-18160 GCA_004027635.1 Crocidura indochinensis | reverse complement strand
CACTGACATCACCTCAGATCTCTCAGAAAATTCCATGACCTTCCGTTTTGAGATATATTTAGTGGAAAATTTTAGTAGATAAGTTTCTCTAGTATTCTGAGTTCATATTAGATCCAGGTTATTGGGATTGTTTAGTTTGTTATTTTTGCCCCCATATGCGCCATGTGGCATTGTTGTTTTATTGCATAGGCACAGAAAAATGGGAAATCTTATGCATGCAAGCAAGTTCTTATCTAATAGGGATAGAAACACATCAATTTTATATCACATTGGGCCTTATACCCTGATACTTGGATCTCATCTATGGAACCAACATGCTTTCTATACCAAACTAGGAATTGGACTTCCACTAGAGAAGGCCCCAACGCTGTCTTGGCATACTTACTCCAGAGTGGGTTCACATGACACCCTGATGACTTGGTAAGAACAAAACCTGCTTTCAGGGCAGGGTTCACTGCATTGGCACATAATGCTGAGAAGAAACCAGGAGATGCTCAATGTTACCCTGTCTTCAACATAGGATCTCCATAAAAACAATGATCTCTAAGTACAGAAACATGACCAGGACAACCTTTTACTAGGACCACAGAGAAAGACTTTGGGGTAGACAACTAAGTATGCCCAGAGCCTGTAGTTGGACTTATGCTAAGATGCTTAGGCCAAAGGTTTTTTTCCCCATATTTTGCTGTGCCTATGCAAACAAAAAAACAAACAAGCAAAAAACAGCAACAACAACAAAACTGCCACACACACACACCTTATTTATTCAGTTTTTTAGCTCTTATTTTAAATTGGGTCTCCCACCTTTTTCATAGAACCTTGGAACATGAATTAATTTATTTTACTACATAATCCCATA
The DNA here is from genome assembly GCA_004027635.1 of Crocidura indochinensis. NCBI lineage: Eukaryota > Metazoa > Chordata > Mammalia > Eulipotyphla > Soricidae > Crocidura > Crocidura indochinensis. Next base: position 17,301 of record PVKC010021432.1, on the reverse strand, counting down.
TTTTTACATAAAACAAAGAGGAAAGAAATAAGAAAAGATAGGGGCCAGGGGCCAAGTGTCTCAGATCCATTGGCAGGAAAATAAATAAGGACAGAACTAAATATTCCAGCCAAAGTCAACTATAATAGAATGAAGGGACCTAAACTTTAACAATCTAAACTTAAAGGGGCCTCTTATACTGGTGGGGCAGGGGCACAGGGTTGTGGTATAGGATGCGCCCTGGGTCCATTGGTGTAGGGATGTTGACGCTGGTGGTAGAAAAACCCCTGACTTGTTGTATGTCTAAAATTCAACCATGAAAAACTCTGTAGATCACAATTGTTTTGATAAAATATTTTTTAAAAGAAAATTCCATGACCATGGAGATTAAATCTGTTTTAAATAAATATTTATAAGTAACATGGAACTTTGAATTGTCTTTTTTGCTTCCTTTCAGCAAATTTTTCAGCTACTTTAGATGACAGTCGTCAATAGCTTGATTTCCAGAGTGTAGGAGGCATGATACTTTTGAGTTCATATGAAATGTAAATAAGACCAAGGCTGTTTTTAAAAAATGTTTTCCCCATATCTATTTTCAAATGTGTTAGAAAGTGCTGGCATTTCAGAATATATTCCATTATGACAATAGTATTTTTTACTGCAATTTATTAATACCTTGAATGAAAAAAACATGGAGATGCTGGGATTTTTACCTTCTAATGATTATAAACTGTGTGTGTCTCTGTCAAACTTTACTCTCTAAGGATTTCAGTACCATCTTTTCTATAAAAATATTTCTTGTCTTGAGCTATAGACATAAATAAATAGGAAAAACACACAGCATGTTTCTGTGTAACAAAGGTGTTGTATCAATGCACTTACACTTTATCATTCAGTTACATCATTTGGGAAATATTTTAAAATATAACTTCATGGATCCTAGAGATGTGCCTTTATGGTTTCACGTTCTACACTGTTCATGTCATCAAGTGAAATCCTAGTGGGATAGCCATTGTGTTTCTCAGTGCCACAACCAATGCACAACACCAAATATGGAAAAATATATTGCATCAATATGAAGGGAAATTAAGGGGATCACTTTATGAAATTAGTAGAATGTGATTATTAAGAAAGCTAGTTTTCTGACTAGATCAGAGCAGATATAGAAACATGATATTTAAACATAATGGGGATACCTAAACAATAAGAAATTATGAAGATTGTTTCATGGGGTGGAATTAGAATTGTGTATAAAAATTGGTGGGTATCATGCTGAACAAGGTGAGTTAAAAATAAAAGAGCAAGCACCAAAGTTTCATATTCATGGGTGGAATGAAATAGTAGTGGAATAAACAATGAACATTGATAACAGATTCTGAGTGTCTACCTAAAGAGCTGAGTTTGTTTTAAGGAGGTGAAGTTGGTACTGAGAGGTAACTTAAAGAACTTAGATTGGTGTTGAGAAGAAGCTTAGGGTGCAGAAAAGCTGAGACTGGTCATGGGTGTTGTATATAACTGAAACATTTCTAGCCATAGTATTGTACATAATGGTACCTAAAAGATTAAACACTATAAGCATCTTTAAAAAATAAAAAGAAGTGAATTCTAATTTTCAGTGGGTAATCAAAACTTAAAAACATGACAAAAGTGACAGACCCAAGTTAATCCTATAGGAACTTCAAGGAACTATAGCTTTCACTGACCCAGTTTTGCAAAGGATGACTGAAGACCAATGAGGTTGGATCCTAGCTCTTTCAATTACAAAATATTCTAGTTTTAATTGCCCAAGACCTGGCACAGTACTTTTTATTACTCTTTTTCCCTGAGGGTTGTTAATTTATACTCTGCTAAGAATGAGAACAAGGAAATAAAATTTGCAAGTTATTATATTGTGAATAAATAATCATCAATATTATTTTCCTTTATTGCTGATTAATGTATTTGTTATTAGGAAGCACAATTAGCACCTCCCAATTCCTGTGCTAAAAAGAACCACAGGTGTCGAGAGCAAAAGGTAGCTTTTAAGATGGATAATACCATGGCAACTTTATTAAAGTTAATGGGATGGAAAGGAAAGTTCCAATAGCACTCTGTCACAGACAATAAAATTTTACCACACATGGAAACTACTTTTAAAGAAACTCTCCAGATATTAAAAAAATCTATCTAATTATGGCTATTCTTACATTTGCCAACCAGTTCAACCCTGTTAACCTTATGAACACTAAAATCACTAATTTATTGAATTCCACAGTTCTCCTTCTTGTGGTCATATAAAAACAGGATAACTTCCAATAAAAAGATCACATTTAAGTTGCTGAATGGGAAATGACACATAATCACAAATTGTAAGGTGACTCTACTTACTAAATTATTAACATTAATTGTTTTTCCTTTACAGAACCCAAATTTCCTAGGTTCCTTCAATGTGAGAACTCAACATTTATGATTTTTCCCCTTAGTCAAAGCACAGTGCCAGGCAATTAGGAGTTTGACATACCAAACATTCTATAAATATATATTAAAGGTCTTTGGGGATAAATATCCATTTATTTCTAGAAAGTAACCCTACATTTTCTTAACAATAAGTGAAGAAATATAAGCATAAAGATCAGTACTGATATTCAAAGTTTCAAGACTTCCTAATTTTTAAAAAATGATTCTCTTGAGAGAATTTTAAGGAGTCTATATTTTAGAGTACCCTATCCAATATTTCTGAAACATCTAAAACTTCTATATTTAGTCTTTCTTAATTTTTAATAAGAAAATCATTTCACTTTCTTTAGAGTTACTTAAGAATGTTTGTTGTCTATCGCCCCATATATTATATCATCTTTGAGACTGGAGGCAATATCTACTAAGTGGAATTTAAAAAACAATGAGAGACATTAAAATAAAAATTGTTATAAATATACCCAATGGATATTTTCTTGCTTACCATCCAAAATGAATTAAAACAAACATCCAAATAGGATAATACAATGATTAAATCTCAGCTCCCTTTTTTATTTTTTAGTCAAACTTTCAGTTTTGCTATTCCTAAATGCCCTCTATTAGCAGATAAATAGCTACCAAAGCAAAGCTTGAAATAAAACAAGTGTAGTCAGATACCAGGTCAGACTTCTACTATCTGGGTAGTTTCCAAAAATTAATGTGCCCAGAGCCTTTCCTTCCCTTGTGAAAAGTAAAGATCACAGTAGCTAATAAATATGGAGCCATCAAGAGTATAAGAAATAGCATATGATGAATAAAGTCTCTATTTTCTGTATGAAATGTAACATAGACAGTTAGGTGACACTGCCATGCATGTCATGTGACAGCTTCTGGAAAGAGGAACACACAATTGAAGCAGAGTATACTGGAGCTGTGTGGTTATCTTTTCAGTTTTCTTAGGGTGTGTCATTCTATGGATCTAACTGGATCATCTGTATGCAAGATAAGTGCTATCACCACTTTACCAGCAGTTCCCACTGTGCACTGTTCTTACATAGCACCTAGGCGCTCATTCTTGTATCACTATCTGTTAACAGCAATGTCACACTTGTACTGTTCCCAAATAATCAAAACGTGAGTGGCTGATAGATACTGAATATGAGAATAGAATACAGCAAAATAATTCAAACTTCTCAGATACACAATTTTTTCAAACATAAAATACCTGGGATTTTCTCTATCTAATGGATGGTTTAACCAAAGAATTCCTTGAATTATTTTGGAGGGGTCACACCCAGCAGGGCTCAGGGGCTACTCCTGACTCTAGGCTCAAAAATCACCCCTGGCAGGCTCAGGAGACCCTATGGGTGCCAGGATTCCAACCACTGTCCTTGTGCATGCAAGGCAAACACAATACCTCCATGCTATCTCTTAATCTAACATATATTTCTTGAACAACTATCAAACTAGTCAATAGGGGCCGTAATAAGAAGTAGATGGGATCCCTACAAGAAGGGTTAACTTTTAAAAATAAATTTACCTCCCCCTCAAAAAAGGTTTCATTCTTTCATAATCTAGTCTGGAAAAATATAATCTAGTCTGGAAAAATTATTTCACTGGGATGTTTCTGGAATTCTGCTTACAAAAAAACAGATGGTGTATATGTATTTTCTTCCTAACTTCAGTCTCTTAGTGAATACATTTTGTTAACCATAAGAATCTTTCTCAGAGACAGCTTTTGCTTTAAAAAAAAAAGAGTAGTAGTTGGGCAGAGGGATATGGGATTGAGATTGGGGACATTGGTGGAGGGAAGTTGACACTGATATTGGCATTTGTCCTGAAATATTGTGCCTAAACCCAACTATGAAGAGCTTTATAAATCACAATGTTTTAAATAAAGAAATTAAAATAAAAAGAGTCGTGTCAGTATCTACATGGAAAAAAAGTAAGGGAGTGAAAGATAGAGAAGAAAAATGTCTGCACAGAGGCAGTCAAGAGTGCAAGTGGGCAGACTGGTAGTGAAACTGAGGATGTTGGTGATGGAAAATGTGCACTGGAGAGGGGGTTGTACATGACTGACTGAAACAAAATCATAGACAATTTTGCAGCTAAGGGAGGAAATGACTATTATAGATAACCTTACAAACCACCGTGTTTAAGTAAAATAATTTTTTAATCTAAAGAAAAAGAGAGTGCTGTCCAATTATAATTATTCCCCTTTCTAAGATCCCAATGATTAAATGTTATTCATGTGTCAATCATTATAGGCAAAAGTTATGATGCTTAGCTATGTTTACAGAAAGAACAATAAAACATTACATAATTCTTCTTTGGGGGAACTGTCTAGGTTCATATTGGCCACATTTAAAATATATTATAGGACATTCAAGTTCAATAAAGTCTTATGGAATTTTATATGTTGAAAGTGTTGAATTAAATCCTAAATATGGGGAAGAAACAACTAAATTATGAAAATAAAGCATGCTATGTTTAAGCCATCATACTTGTAATTAAAAGAAATTATAATTGTAATTAAATATGTATTTTATTATAGTTGAAGATCACATAATATCCTCAGATACTGGTCAGCCACTGATACTTGAGGTTAAACCAAGCTTCCTTAAAAAGTAAATGAAAGCACAGCTTTGTTCTTTTTCATCAACACATTTTGAATTGGTCCAGATGAATCTCAAGGTTATATTTTAAAGAAAAGAAGTATTATCAGAGAAATAAAAATTCTAATTTAATTCTAAGATATATCATTCAAAGTAATCTGGGTATAGTTCCTAATCCTAATAAATTTGCTCAGATTATGAGGGTCTTCTTGGGGGGTCTGTTTTTACTGCAACCAAATTCTATCATAAGACACCCAGGTATGACAGCTAGTAATACATGTAGGGGAGATATGGTTCATTCAGTCTTTCTGTTTACTTGGCACATCTGAAAACCTTGGCAATCCCTTCAGCTATAGGCATGGTCAGCACTACAATTTACCTTGGCCTTAGCAATTGTCCAATGCTGTAAATTGCTTGACAGTCACATCGCTTTCAGCTAGCTCACATATATTTAATTCTTCTAGGAGCACAGAATAGGGAGATTATTTAGTCATAATAAAACAATGTGACCACAACTCTTAACCAATCTACTTAACCTCCCATAGGAGAGTCCAAGCAGGCAAAGCAATGATTGTTAAGCCAGTGTGTGCATTCAGCCAGCTGTCATGCTTTCTGGGATACAAGAATTTAATCATCAGCAAAACTAGGAGTGATGGCAACTGTTGGAAATATTATCTGTAAATATTGAACAAATTAGAATATTGGCCTGTTAGATAAAGAAAACAAAATTTGGCGTCCATGTCTAGTTTGGACTAAACAATACAGTAAAGTTTGAGTTTAGGTAAAAGTAGCATTGTACATTTTATATTATCTTAAGTTCACTAATTCATCCTTTTCATCAAACTTCTATAGTGAGATCGCACCTAACCCCTTGTCACTTTGTCTACATAATAGGGTCTTGAAGATTCTCATAATCCTCATCCTAAATATCTTATTATTTATTGATTTGGTTTAGGAGCCACACCCAGTGATGTTCTTGGCTATGCTCAGAAATCACTCCTGGCAGGCTTGAGGGATCATATAGAATGACAGGTATTGAACCCTGGTCAGTCTCATGCAAGGCAAATGCCCTACCCACTGTGCTCTATCATTCCAGGCCCAATATTTATTTATTCTTTCATTTATTTATTATTTATTGTTTTAGTGACATACCTGCCTCTGTTTGGGGGTCACCCCTGTATCTGTGCACAGATATTAGCCCTGCCAGGCACAGGAGACCATATGGGATGCCAAGGGATCCAACCCAGGTTGGCCATGTGCATGGCAAACACCCTGTCCATTATGCTATTGTTTTAGTGGCACATATGCAACAGGAAATAAATAAGAATAACATGCCTTAAAACTTAGTTTGCCACTGCCTTTGATTTTAATTTTAATATCTAGTGGTGGATCTTCTGATACATAAAAATATGACCATGTTCCTGCCTTTCTTTACATTCTGAAAGAAGCATACTTTCCTTCGCTTTAGTTTGTCTGGACATATTATATATAGATTATATATATATAATATAACTTACAAATATGTATATAGGGGAAGTAGGTTTTTTGAAAGAGATGTCCCTCTGCCTATATTTTTTCTCAAAGTTTTAGGTACTTCACTCTATATAAAAATTAGAGGCTGAGGACTGGGAACAAAACCCAGTGGTAGAATGGTTACATTATACGTAGAATCCCATGGTTTGATAACTGACACCATACACAAAGAAAATTGGAAATTAGAAAGGTTAGAAAAGTACTCTATAGAAACTCCTAAACATCCTATCTCTTGGCTTCTTGCCTGACAACTCTAGGGAAACATCCTCTTTTTCCAAGAGATTAGAAGAAATTCCATGTTGTGTTGAAGATGCCATCACTGCCTCTCCCCCACTACTCTCAATCACTTCCTGGAAGATGTTGATCAGGGGGGTAGTTTGACATTTAGTGACCAGGATGTGATAGCTTAAAGATATCCCACCTTTAGCGAGCGCTTAGGAAGTGTTTTTCTACTCTTCGATATATTTGTCCATATCGCTTCTTTCCACACCATTTCTACCTTTGAGTCACACTTTCAACTCCAAATGTGGGTGATGGAGGATACAAAAGGCAGTTATCATGCAGTTAATAAGAGTTAAGCACTTTCCAAGGTATTAAAAAGTTAACATTTTAAACTTTTTTGAGTTGAAATGTGCATACTGTATAAGTCAACATGATGACATGTTTTTTATTCAATTTAAAAAAATAAAGGAGAAGTTATTCTTGAGTTGTGAAAGTCAGATGAAAAGTATACTGTATGATATTTCTTTAAATATGATGATGAAAAATAGCATTCATGTCACTATTTTTTAGTATTAGTCACAAGTTTAGAGGTTCCTAAACCTCATACATATAAATGTAGTCTTCTTAAATATTTTTATTTAAACAAAATATACAAAGAAAACTAATTTATAGCATTAATAAATAAATAACTGGGAGGGAACAATAGTGCAATAATAGGGCACTTGCCTTGAATATGGCTGACCCAGGACAGACCTAGGTTTAATGCCCAGAATCTCATATGCTCCCCCAGACAGAAGCAATTTCTGAGCGAATACCCAGGATTGACTCCTAAGTATCACTTGGTGTTGCGCAGAAACCAATAAATAAATAAATAAATAAATAAATAAATAAATACGTATCTTCTTAACATGGCCATATTTTCAATATCCCCAAATATCCCATATATCCTTTGATTTGATTTTTAAAAAGTCTTAATTTAAGTTTTCTCTGCCTCACACCCATCATTTGTTAAAGACACACTGGTTTCTCAGGACAAAAGTCTTTAGTGTCACTGTCTTAAACAATGCTTCCTACTTAAATTTTGATGGATCATATTTCTCTCTTTTTAGAATTTATTAGATATAACATCACATCCTTAGTGCATGACTTACTAAAGTATATATGCTATGTAAATATCATTTCATGTTAATTACTAAGAAATTCAAATTTTATGAGTACATATTCTTAATGATCAACCTCAGTTTATCTAAATACTTCTTTCCAAAGATCTTTCAGTAAACATATTCTTAGGCCAGTCTCAGTGGAAATGATAATCTAGGCAATTCTATCTTAAAATGAGATTCTCTATTTACAATTTGTAATTTTAATAAAAGAAATAAAAAATACTCAATTTTATGAGGGCTTCGTGTACATTCTGGATTTTTCTAAAAGGAAAACTATTTATTACATGATATTTTTGCCCCAAAGAGTATTTTTTGCTAAGCTCATTTTTACAGGTTCTACTGAGACAAATGTTATTTGTATCCAAAGAAGAACGATGGTCTGGGTTTCAAAAAAAGGTCAATGAATTAAGTTAGTTTATTTTTAAGCAGGTCATTTTTCATGCTCTAGCTTCCCTGGAGCAAAGTTTAGACTGTCCTGAAACCTTTCCCTGACTTCTACAGATAATTAAGCATTTATTATTCACTTGCCTTGCATTTCATTTAAATTTTCCATCTTCAATCACATAGGATGGACTACAACTCCTTTCTTACTGCTTTCCACAAATTTAGCACTTTTTAGATAAATGCCCACATTTCTCCCTGTCTGAGCTCAAAATGTTACAGGCAAACATATGGTATTGGGGGTGGCAGGGAGGGGAAAAAAAAGGAAAACATTTATAGAATACAAATAAGCTAATTTTAGCCCTTTAAAGCTATTCACAAAAATGACAATTCATTTTAAAATTACTACTGCCTCAAGTCTTCAGACACCAATCTGCCTTTGATGTCATTGATAACAGAGATTACTTCCAAACGTTATGTCCCTTTCTAAACCAATTGCAGTACCAGATAGGAGCTACAATATATGGAAGTCAAGTGGTGAGGGCAGAGAAGAATGTTGACAAATCCAAGTTTGAGGTCAGACATACTTTGAATCCTTTTTTTAAACACTCTGAGCATAAACTGTATCCATTCAGATCTGCTGCTGCTCATCAGCATAAAGGATATGACATTAATAACCAGCTCAAAATATCATGTGCAATAAATAAAATTAAATTTAATAATGCATGCAAACTCTATCAGCACAAGGCCAAGAACATAATAAGAGTTCAATAGATGTGGTTGTTGTTTATATTCTGGTTTTTAGTCTTCCTCATGTTGCTAATAATTTAACAAGGAATTTGATTTAAGAATGGAGAAGGTATTTCTCTTCTCCTGAAACACAGGTCTGTCATTTACAAAATGAAGACAGTAATTCTTCCTGCTCCAGTTATAGTTAGCTTTCAGTCAAACCTAGACAACTATAAAAACACAAATACTTTTCTTGGTTTTAGGTAATTTATCATTAATATGACCATCACAAATAATAAAGGAACAGAAAGATTTATTAATAGCCATTTCTTCCATTTCTGTGCTCCTTGAAGCTTCTGCCATAACTAATCTAGGATGAAACCTGAATAAGAGTTTTTTTGAAGTCTAAGTCTCAACACTCATTTTTGCAAGTATAAGAATAGCATTGGGTTGGCTAGACACTTAAGACATAGTATGAAACTGGAAATGGCACAAATTTTTTGTGCTAAGTGAATTTCAACAGAAACCTTTCCCAAAAATCTCATCAGGGCTTAAAGTGAGCAGTTAGAGGAAATATACACAGAGGAAGGAACAGAGACAGGCAAAATTACTTCCAATTCACTTAATCATATAATTTCTTTATTTTTTAAGGGTGATAGGTGGGAGTGAAATGCATTGCTCACGCAAAGCATGTTTCTTAAACACTGTAATATTTTTCTGGCCCCATCCATTTTTATAAGTTGTGAGAAACTTCACTCTATTAACTCTCAATTCATTTGACTTTTTTTAAAATTTCTTTTTTTTGTGTGTGTGGTTTTTGGGTCACACCCGGCAGTGCTCAGGGGTTACTCCTGGCTCCATGCTCAGAAATTGCTCCTGGCAGGCACGGGGGACCATATGGGGCACCGGGATTCGAACCGATGACCTTTTGCATGAAAGGCAAACGCCTTACTTCCATGCTATCTCCCGGGCCCTAAAATTTCTGAGTGTGTATGTGAAACAAGATAGTTCTTATTGAATTACTTACTTAGGAAGAAGTGGTAAGAGGGCTGAAGTGACAGTACAGAAACTAAAGTGTTTTTCTTTCATGTAGCAGACCTGAATTCGATACCTGGCACCCCATGTATTCTTCAAATTCACCAATAGTGATCCCTGAGCACAGAGCCAGGAGTAAGGGCTGATCATCACTGGGTGTGGCAAAAAAGGGAAGGGAAGGGAATAAATGAACTACATGTTGCAGAGCAAACATTCTTCTCTGGAATTGTACAAACAAGCAAAGAGACATACAGACAACCAAGATCCATGTTCAAGGTGAAGGAGAGGCTTGAAGAGCAAGCCTTCTATAAAAATAATTTTTCAAGGCCGTGTAGGTGCTGTTTGGGAATGCACATAGATTCCAAATAAACAGACCTGTAAGTACAATTATTTTATGAGTTATATATTCTAGCATGAATATAGATTTAAAATACAAACAAGCCAATAATCACTGATCATATTCATTTCAGAATATTAACAAATGTAAAACCTAGCTGCAGTTTCTGTATTTCATACAGAAAACAGAGATAAAGGTTTCTCTGTTAGACAGATTGATATGCCAGCACAACAAATAATGTCATAAAAACTTGGAATGTAATAAGCAAGGATATAGAAGAACTTTTGTGTTTGTTTGTTTTTGGGTCACACCCAGCACTGCTCAGGGGTTACTCCTGGCTCTATGCTCAGAATTCGCCCCTGGCAAGCAAAGGGGACCATATGGAATGCTGGGATTCGAACCACTGTCCTTCTGCATGAAAGGCAAATGCCCTTACCTTCATGCTATCTCTCAGGCCCCCATTGAAGAATATTTTCAAAGTTAACTTTTCTTTACATGATTGTGAAGCTAAAGAAAAAACATGAATTTTTCTGTCCTCTATATTTTAATTTTCATATATTTAATGAAAATAGTTTAGCATCCAGGACTTGAATTCAATAATCAATAAAAAATATTTATAAAGCTCATAAATATATATAGAAGTCCCATAACCAATAACCTGGGCATGTTCACTGTTATGATATTAATCTTTCTAGTTGTAGGTCTGATGTTTGTTAGTAGAACCAAAATCTTAGCATAAAAAAAAAAACTGGGTGTTGAGGATATAGTTAAGTGAGAGTCTACCATTCACATGTGAAATACTGGGTTCCATCTATTGCACTGCAATTAAAAAATTAAAGAAAGAACGAAAAGTATAGGAGATAGTTCAAATAATAGAGCACATACTTTCTATACCCAGCACAACCTGGGCTCACAATGCCACTAACTGTTGTACTGATAGTCCCCAGAAATCTTTGACCCAAGAAGAACTTTGAGCTGTGCATCACCTTAAGTAACCAACAGCATTCCCTCACTCTATTCCAGTTCTTCTGATAAACTTACCACAAAGGGGGAAAAAAAGGAAAATTGAACTCAGGGGAAGATGAGTTTAATGATGCTTTTTACAAACATTTAAGAAATAAATTACATCAATATTTTGCAATCACTTTTGGATAACAGAAGCAGAACAATTCTTCCTAACTTACTTAGATCACCATAAAACTCTACTACCAAACATGCAATAACTGCAAGTAAAGAAAATGAAGACCCATATTTTTCATGGACACAACTATAAAAGATATCAACAAAATATTTTCATTCAAATAACAAAAAGTAGAAGAAAAGTTAAATAGCATGATCAACTGTTATTTATTTCCTGCCTAGATTTATGAGATAAGTCTGGCTCGATATTTGAAAATAAATTGCTGGAATCCATTTCAAAAGCAGAATATATATATATATATATATATATATTCTGCTTTTGAAATGGATATATATATCATGTGATCATATTAATCTGTGTTAAACAATACACAACATCCTTGTATGATTTAGATAAGAAAACATTCTTTTTTATCTCTAGAACAGAAATAATGTATTTGATATGTCCAAAAATACTCCAACTAACCATATCTAAAAGTGTAAATCTGTCAGCTATTCCACTTAAATTTAGAAAAAGGAAGGAAATTGTTTTTCACTTCTCCATTTCAACATATCAGTTATATTTACAGAAATAATAAAGTAAGAAAATTAAATAAAAACAAAATATAAAAGGATATATATTTTTTTCTTTTTGGGCCACACCCTGTGACACTCAGGGGTTACTCTTGGCTATGTGCTCATAAATCGCTCCTGGTTTGGGGGACCATATGGGACGCTGGGGATAGAACCAAGGCTCATCCTGGATCTGCCGTTTGCACGGCAAATGCTATACCACTGTGTTGTAGCTCTGGCCCTATGAATTATTTTTATGTAAATTATTTAATATTAAAAAGGTGATACTACTTAAATAATTCCTGAAAAAATTAACAATTAGAGCAAGATCACAGTCTAACACTCCATAACTTTTCTATAGAACAATACTTGTACCTAAAAGCACATTAATACATCAGTAATAACCAAAATAAATTAACATGCCACAATAAAATACTTAGGAACATATCTGGTAAAATATCAACAGTTACCTAATCACAAATATCTGATAATGAAGTCAAATAAAAGCTAAAACATCAGAGATACAGTCTATGTTCTTTTTCAATGTTTAGTGTTGTCAAGATTTCAGTTCTACTTGATCTAGAAATTCAGTCAATTCCAATCAAATCTCAGTGCATTTTTTGTGATTATTGAACAACTGACTCTAAGGCTAATATGGAGAGAAAAAATCCTGAATATATAGTTCCACTTTGATGGAGGAGAAGAGCAATCTAAGAATACTTCTGGGCTTAAGTACGAACTAGAATAATCATACCAAAATGATATTTGCCGAAGAATAGGCAAAAATTGTCAAAGGAGAGTGAAATAGAAAGTTCACAAAGTTTCCCTACAAACACAAACTTTGACTTTGGACTAAACTTTGATAAAAAAAAAAATAGTTGAAGGAAAACAAAAAGTTCATAAATATAATTGGACTAAACTTTGAAAAATAAAAATATAAAAAAATCATAAAGTTCCTTCAATAAACTATGGTGAAACTACTGGACAAAGGAATGCACAAAGAATACTGAAACACCATCTTTATATATTTCTTATGTATTAAATAAAATATATCATATATACTTATAAAACACAAAAATATAAAATACTTAAAACAGAAATATACCTATTCTGGGTATGAGTTTAGCAATAAGTTGTTAATTACAATCAGATTCATGATAGATGAAAGAATAGCTTAAGATGGACACGATAGGGGAAAAATTCTTGTTCTATAAAAGATACTCTTTAACTGAGCAAAGAGACTAAACAAAAACTAGAAGAAAATATTGGCAAAATTCCTATCTGATAAATGACATCAAAAAACAAGACACTTAAAATGCATTAAGAAAACAATAAACCTGATAAAACCTAATATTGGCAGATCTGTATGCTCTTCACCAAAGAAAGTATACAAATAAAAGAAGCATATAAAATAATGTTCCATATTACTGTATTACTGGCGTATAAGACGACTGGGCGTATAAGACTACCCCCTAATTTTACAGTTAAAAGATAGGTTTAGGCCTATATTCACTGTATCATACAGAACGTTCCTGTGCTGCAACTATTTGTACCACAGTGAGCCAATCACAACAAGCAAAGGTTCAAAGGTTATACTGGAATAGACTTCCTCTCAGACTCTGGCCAATCTGAGCAGGCTTTTGACAGTGTAGATTGGGGTCCAGAACATCGTCTAATTTGCATGCATCAAAATTCCTGCTTGGATTGGCCAAGTTAGAGAGGCTTCCGAGCAGCCTTTCAGTCATTGCTGCAGGATCGAGTTGGAAAATTCGTTTTGTGGCAAAATCCAGATGATTTTCGTTTAGTGGCATATCGAGAAGTTTTTGGGGATATACTCAGCGTAAAAGACAACCCCCGATTTTGGTTGACTTTTTTTCATTTCAAAAGTCGTCTTATATGCTGGCAAATACCGGTGATTTCTGAACAGAGATCTAGGAGTGATCCCTGAGCACCACCAGGTGTGGGGCCAAAACAAAACAAAACAACAACAACAACAAAAATTATTGCTCTACTACAGTTTGAATAGATAAAATTCAGAACACTAAGAACACAAGATGCTACTGTGGAGATTCAAGAACTCCTACTGATTACTGCTGGGAATGCAAGCAATACAGTCCCTTTGGAAGGAATGTGGCAGTTTCTTTTTTTGTTTGTTTGTTTTTTTTTGTTTTTGTTTTTTTGGGTCACACCCGGCAGTGCTCAGGGGTTACTCCTGGCTCCATGCTCAGAAATTGCTCCTGGCAGGCACGGGGGACCATATCACGGGCCGGAGAGATAACATGGAGGTAAGGTGTTTGCCTTTCATGCAGAAGGTCATTGGTTCGAATCCCATGGAGCCAGGAATAACCCCTGAGCACTGCCGGGTGTGACCCCCCAAAAAAAAGTAAAATAATCTCACTATAGGAGAGAAATCATTCTTTAACTATGCCTTTTCCCTGACTGACTTCACTGAACATTTGCCTCTAGTTCCACTCATGTCACTGCAAATTACATTATATTGTTCTTTCTTAGAGCTACGTAGTCTGTTGGAATTACATGTATGAGAAACCGTTAATAACACTGTAAATTATAGAATCTCAATTTAAATGTTTTCAAAAATACACCATACAATTAAGCAATTGTGTTTCTGACATTTACTCAACTTTAGTTGTGACCAACTTTGAGTGGGTCAGTCACACAAAAAAAAATCTGCACAGAGATATTTATAGGCTTATTCTAAATTTCCAGGACTTATAAGTATGTCATATTTCCTTCAGTAGATGAATGGATAAACTGTTTTATATCCAGAAAACAGGATATTATTTAGCATGTAAAAGCAATGAGATATCAATAAAGGAAAGAACATGAAGGAGTTATAAATATTAATAGGTTAAATTAGTCGATTCCAACAATATGACACTAGAAAAAAAGTATAGCACTAATAAAGAAAGTAGTTGCTAGGCTCTAAAAGATGGGGAAAAGAAATAGAAAACATTGGATTTTTTAATATAGAAAAGATTTTGCTTGAATTATAGTAATTAAATACACAATTGCACATGTGTCCAAAACAATCTAGTGTGAAATACCAATAGTGGGGACAAAATAAGCATTTGGTTACTATTATGTATTAGTGGAATTTAATTGAAATAAAAAATACTAATTCTGGTAAATGTTTGTTAAATAGAATACTATTTATATGCATATGTGAGGCCAAGGAACATATGGAATATCTCTATACCTTCTTTGAATTTTTTTGTAAAGCATTGATTAACTAAATATATAAATAATAAAATCTTAAAAAGGAAAATTTAAAACATTATATTTTGAAAATATTGCCAAATACAAATGTCATTATTCAGTTCTTGAAAAGCAGAGAGAAATGGGGAAGCCCCATTTTGACAATAATGTTTGCTATTCAGCCAACTTTTTTCTGAGTCTACTATGCTACATCTTTTCCCAAAGTCATGAACAGACCAATCATTGCTTAGAAACTAGATCAAGTCATAATATTTCTATCATCCCCCATTACATTTTAATTATATATTGTGTAAATTAGAATCACTGAATCAAAATTAGTTATGTATGTTCTTTACATTTCTGACAAATAGCCATCAATTTTCCCCCAATGAATACACTAACACTTTTTTCCTTACCATGTATATTTTAATACTTCAGAGTATACTTATATTTTTTTTTTTGGTTTTTGGGCCACGCCCTGTGACGTTCAGGTGTTACTACTGGATATGTGTTCAGAAATCGCTCCTGGCTTGAGGACCATATGGGAAATGGGGGATCCAGCCACTGTCCATCCTAGGTTAGCACGCGCAAGGCAAATGCCCTACCGCTTGCACCACCACTCTAGCCCCCAGATTATACTTCTAAATATAACAATTATTGATGTGATAGGACAAGAAATTGGAACAACCATAGAGTCCCACTGTTTCGATTTGTCTGGAAGAAAGAGCAGTACAAAAATTGTCTTGCACACAGCTGACCTCGATTCAATCTCTAGCACCCTATCTGGTCTCCTGAACCCTGCAGAAGTGATCCCTGAGCATAGATAGAGTTGGGAATAAATCCCAAGACCACTAGCTGTGCACACACGCGCATGCACACACACTAACACAGAAAGAAAGTTAAGAAATTCAAAAGTGAGTTGATGTTGTCAAGACAACTCTACTCTTTCCACGCTTGTCTGAGCCAATGATGAAGTAGGTTAGGTTATATCACCACTTGGTCATTTATATGGAACATGGGACTCCTTTGTGTGGGACCTTCCAAGCAGTGTTTAGGGGATAAACATAGCACTTTTTTCAAAGTAGACAGAACCATGTAGATCTGATAGTTCCATTCTCAGCCCTGTGAGCAGTAGTATTATCAGTTTCAGGTTCTAGAGGCCAAGAACATCCCAATAGTGTTTAGGAATGTTCCTGGGGAAGCAAATTCTGGGCATATGCACTCCAGTCCTTTGAATTATCTAGCCATCCCAAATATAAAACAATTTATAAAAGAAATCTTACTCCAGGGATTCCTATGAATTTGATTAAGATACAGTCAAAGCAGAATTGCCTCATCACACTTCCTCTCTTTTAACTTCAGTGAGTATCAGATCTGCTTTATACTATGACAGACCTTCGGAAGCTAATCTTGTTTCATTCATATTATGAACTGAATGTTTATTTACTGCCTTCTTTCATCAAATCTTGTTGTCGAAATCTAATCCTCGATGTATTCCTGATGAAGATGAGGACAAGCTGAAACCCTTACAAGTAATATGTTACCATAAAAGGATAAGTTCAAAATCTAGGTCTCTGTCCACCATATGAGAATATATGAAACCAGCCTTCTGCAAGCCAGCTAGGGTACATCGAGGAACTAGACCATCTAACATTCAGATGAAGATTTCAGCTCCAGGAACCTGAAAAAGCAATTTATGTTTCTTTTGAACAACCCAGTGGACAGTAAGTTGTTGGTAGAGTAGCCAGAATGAAAACTGTGATTCTTCTCATAGTCATTAACAAACAAGGAATTACTCCTAATTTGTTTTTGTAATTTGGTTTCTTCTAATTTGGTTAGTTAGGACACAACTAACTGATAACCAAAAATGGTATTTAGGGGCCGGAACAGTGGCGCAAGCAGTAGGGCATTTGCCATGCATGCACTAATCTAGGACAGATTGTAGTTCGATTCCCAAGCATCCCAT
>PVKC010021431.1:0-18165 GCA_004027635.1 Crocidura indochinensis | reverse complement strand
TAAATAAGGAAGGATATCTGATCAGGATTGGGGTGTGAAGGGATAGTAGGATTTCTGAAGGGGGGAGGAGGGATAGTATATAGGAGGGGCTGTATACACTATAGGCATGGATTGTTTACAACTTAGGTTTGACACTCAGACAGGAGTCCTCTGTCTATGTACTCATGCCCACATAAAGACATACATTAGTGATCTATTCTTAAGTTGTTGTTAAAGGTCTGACCCTATTAGGATGGGTCTGAGTTTTTATTTTTTTGTTTTGTTTTGTTTTGTTTTGTTTTGGGGCCACACCCGGCTACGCTCAGGGGTTACTCCTGGCTATTCGCTCAGAAGTCGCTCCTGGCTGGCACGGGGGACCATATGGGGAACCGGGGGATCGAACCGCGGACCGTCCTAGGTTAGCACAGGCAAGGCAGGCACCTTACCTACAGCGCCACCGCCCGGCCCCTGGGTCTGAGTTTTTAAGGATTAGTTGAATTAAAATAAATAATTAGCTTGGGTTATACCTTAGGAAAGAGAGGAAGGGAGAACAGAAGAGAGAGGAGAAAAGAAACATAAATAAATACAGTAAAAATATATTTAAAAATTAAGTAAGTAAAATAAAAACAATTGGGCCTGTGTGTCGGAGTTGGGAGGTCTTCCCAATTTCTAGGCACTTCATCAGAGATGGGGTTGGGCCTTCCTAAATGAAAGTTTCAGGGTTAGATAATAGCTGGAGCATTTTAGGATACACATAGTTTTTGCATCTGGAGTACTAAGGAATGTGGTAGGTGGCTGCCCTGTGTAGTATTGCTTGCTGCTTCTTATGTATCACAGTTCCTTTCCTAAAGAGAAACTAACAGTGTGGTTTTATTTGACATAGATTAAATTAATTATTATGAAGAAGAGGAAGAAGAAAGGGGAAAAGGAAATAAGTAGGGAAGAGAGAGAGAGAGAAAGAACAAGAGAGAGCGAGAGAGAGGGAGAGAGAGAGAAAGAGAGAGAGATGAAATGTTAATTTGAAAAAACGTGTTCAATGAATAGGCCCTGTAATGTAAGTCTGTGGTTCGCAGCTGACTATTTCAGTGGTCTGAAATATGTCCTAATAGAGGACAGAAACCAAAGGAAAAGGGCATATTGGAGTGTTTTATGAAAACATTCTCATAATGCAAACTGTATATGTGATCTAGTATGACTGAGTACTGAGGTGTAAAATTAGGGTGTCCACCCTTTGTATCCAAGAACCACTGTGGACAAAGAAGCTGAAAGGTTATTTTATACCTAGTAAGATTAAGACATTATAACATATTGTTAGGAATCACTGCAGCTGGAGTGTCTGGCTTTCAATCATATTCTTCTTCACCTGTATCTGTGCACTTTTGAAAAGATCTTTCAATAATCCTGTCCTTTTTGAACAAATGGTACAAATGAACTATTTTAAATACTTTTGTTATATTGCTTGATCTGTAAAAACAACCGCTAAGGCAAGCAGTATGGTTTCTATTTCACAGATGAAAAAGATTAAGTAACTTGCACAGGGTCATATACACAATTAGGACTCGGACTCCAGACAGTCCAATTTTATATACTCTCAACTCATCCATTATCACTGTCTATAATTTTCTGGTCCCAGAATTAATATCACCTTTGAATTAGCCTAGTTTGTTGCTTCTGGTGTTCAGTCCTTTCCAAAAAACCCAGCAGACATTGCAAGGATAGGTGTGAGTACAAGCCGGGCTCTGAATCTAATGGAAATTATACTTTGTCCTTCCTGATGAGAACGCAAGAGTCCCATTTCTCTAAAAACCATTTCCTTTAGATTCTGATGCTGCTCAAATCTGGCGAGATTCCTGGAAAATATGCAGGATTCTCTATTCTTTGCCACATACATTGACCATTGATGTAATGATGTCAGTTATCAAGGTCACAATCCCCCACTTCCACCTTTTTAACCCAGTGCTGTTGTTGACTTGTTGGTGAGTTATTAAGGGAGAAGCTGTTAAGTAACTACTCCAATTCACCAAATCTTAGAAACATTTGAATGATGTTCAGGGTCTCCACTGTACAAGGTAAAAAGGAAAAGGAACGGAGACAAGTATCTCAAAGGACCTCATGCAGCCCTATTAGCTTAGGTGAATGATGGAACATCCCAACCTGCACTGTGCTTTCCATTACCTGTGCTATGTAATTTTAATGATTATGTATCTCAGGTGACAAGTGGTTACATCTCAGCATCAGCAGGAAAGTGAAAAGGATATGTGATAGTCAGTGGAAAATAGATGAAAAACAAAGGCTAGAATGGGGGGGGGGCGGAGTTTTTGTTGCTTTTACATAGTTGGTGGTTATAGACAAGTACTCTTCCATGCAAACCTTCTTACTGGAGAGGCCAGTGCTGCCTGGAAAGGATCCCAGTTCAGCATCCCACTGTGTAAAGGAGGAAGAAATGCACCTGGAAGTAAAATGCAGAGAGAAAAGTAACTTGCTCGGAATAGAATATGGAATAGAAAAGAACAATTGTATATGTGAGGAATATGTTAAACTAAGGAGATAACTTTCCAAGAACCTTCTGGGTTTATCAATGAATTTCCAATTGAATTCTAAATAGAGAGGAGTTCATTCTTGGTTTTTGTGTTTGTTTTGATCACTGCATGGTTTAAGCTGATGTCACAGGAGTCTGACTTCAGAGAGACTTTTTTTTTCCTGCTCTCCTCACCTGTGCTCTGCCTTTCTTCTGGATAAAGGCAGCATAGAAAAATGTAGATGACAATTCTGTCTAGTTTTCCTTCACATAAACCCGGTTCCTCACATACATACCCATGTCCTTTAAGTTTTTTTTTTTTACTAAAGGTAACTCAAGAAAGATAGACTAGTTTAGGATATAGAGGTGGTTAAAGGGAATAGAAGCATTAGTTTCTATCTGATTTGATCTCAAATATCAGTTTCAACTTTTAATAGAAAATTACCAGTAGAAAAAGTACTATTTCAGAAGCAAGAGCTACGGCACAGTCGGTAGGGCTTTTTTGCTTTGCATGAAGCTGACCCAGATTCAATCCCTGACATCCCATATAGTCCCCTTGAGTCTTCCAGGAGTAATTTCTGAGCGCAGACCCAAGTTCAGTCCCTGAACACCACCATCTGTGGCCCCAAAAATTACCTACTTCAGAGAATTACTAAGGGCTATATTTAAAGGCTATATATAAACCAGCTACATTTAAAGCACTAGTCAATAAAAGAATGTGGTATTGGAATAAAGACAGACCCTCATGTCACTGGAATAGTCTTGAATATCTAGAGATGGACCCACAGGTTTATAAACAATTAATTTTTGATTAAGGTACAAGAAATTTTTGAAGGTAACAAGAAATACAAAGTAGAGCAAGGAAAACATCTTCAACAAGTGATGCTCAAAAAAATGATAAACTACATGCAAAGAAATGAACTTAGACCTTTATACAATGCACAAAAGTCAAATCAAAATGAATTAAAGACCTAGATATTAGACCTGAAACTATAAGGTATATAGAAGAACACTTAGGCAAAACACTCCATGACATTGAGACTAAAGGCATCTTCAAGGAGGAAATACCACTGGCCAAACAAGTGGAAGCAGAGATAAGTAAATGGGATTACATCAAACCGAGAAGCTTCTGCACTTCAAAGGAAAAATGACTATGATGCAAAGGCTACCCACAGAATGGGAGAAACTTTTCACCCAATACCCATCTGATAAAGGGTTAATATCTAAGATACACAAAGCAATGATTAAACTTTACCAGAAAAAAAAATATCTAGCTCCATCAAAAAAATGGGGAGAAGAAATACAGATGCTAAGGGCCGGAGAGATAGCATGGAGGTAAGGCATTTGCCTTTCATGCAGAAGGTCATTGGTTTGAATCCCGGCATCCCATATGGTCCCCTGAGCTTGCCAGGAACAATTTCTGAGCATAGAGCTAGGAGTAGCCCCTGAGCACTGTGACCCAAAAACCAAAAAAAAAAAAAAAGAAAGAAAAGAAAAGAAAAGAAAAGAAAAAAAGAAATACAGATGCTAAAAAGTACATGAAAAAAATTGCTCCACATCACTGAATATCAGGGAGATGCAAATCAAAACAACAATGAGGTACCATCTCACACCAGAGAGACTGGCACACATGACAACAAACAAGAACAACCAGTGTTGCCGTGGATGCAGGGTGAAAGCGACTTTCATTCACTGCTGGTGGGAATGCAGACAGATTGAGTTTTTGTTTCTTTGTTTGTTTTTTTCAGGCCATACCCGTTTGATGCTCAGGGGTTACTCCTGGCTAAACACAAAGAAATCGCCCCTGGCTTGGGGGGACCATATGGGACGCTGGGGGATTGAACCGCTGTCTTTCCTTGGCTAGCGCTTGTAAGGCAAACACCTTACCTCTAACGCCACCTCGCCGACCCCAGATTGAGTTTTTTTGAAAACGATTTGGATATTCCTCAAAAAACTAGAAATTGTGCTTTCATATAAACTGGCAATACCATTCCCAGAGATAAACCACAGGAGCACAAAACATAATAAAAAAAAAATACCCTCTGCATGCCTATTTACAATAGCCAGAATCTGGAAACTACCCAGGTACCCAGCAACAGTTAAGTGGCTAAAGAAACAGTAGTACATTTACATAATGGAATAACATGCAGCCATTAGGAAAAATGAAGTCATGAAATTTGTTTATACATGGATACACAGGAAGATTATTATGCTGAGTGAAATGAACCATAGAGAGATGGCTCATAGAGAGTTGAGCCATGAGGGATAGGCATCGAATGATCTAACTCATTTGTGATATATAAGAAAAACAGAGATAGCATAGTGATAATATCCACAGACAATAACGATGAGGGTCAGGAGGTCCAGTCCACAATAATAGCTCACCACAAAGAATGGTGAGGGTAGTTAGAGTCAAGAAGGGCCTACGAGGACAATAATTGTTGGAAGCTATTGCTCTGGAGAAGAACTCTGTGCTGAATGAAGAGAAAGTGACTTGCAAGAACCTCTTCATTAATAATACTGGAAACCACAGTATTAAAAAGGTGAGAGAGAGAAAAAGAGAGAGAGAGAAAGAGAGAGACAGAAAGAGACACAGAGAGAACCAAATTATCTGCCCTAGATACAGGCAGGGTGGGGTGTGGGGTTGGGAGGGAAACAGGAGACATCAGTGGTGGGAAGGGTGCACTGGTGAAGGATGCTGTACATTGTATGACGGAAACCCAACAATGAACAATTTTGTTACCATAGTGCTCAAATGGAGCAATTTAAAATGAAATAAAATAAATTATCTCAAGATCATGGCTTTTATGTGGTGCTTACCTTTATTGCTGGAATGCTCACTGGATATATTATTTCACATGACACCCCTTTTTGGACTGCTGGAGTGTTTCACCGTTTTCCCCTGCGTCTCTCAAACCGAGGATGAGAGCCTCTAGAAGGACCCCGCCCATTTTCGGTGTATTTGATTTTTACTCCAGTGTATTACTTTTCCCTTCTTCAAACAAAACCATGTAACTTGATCTATCTAGTCCCGACCCCCAATTACAGGAGGAAATAAGGGAGCTATCAAGACCACATAGGTGTAAGACCACTGGGTAGCAAGTTAGTCACAGAGGAGACCACGTATTCTTGCAGGCCTAGGGCTGAGGGAGGTAGATATGGGAGGTAGGATGGGAACGGAGGTGTAGGAGAACAATTTGGTGAAGGGAACCCCCCTGATATTAAGCTATCATGTACCTAAAATATTATTGTTAACAAGAGCTTTCTTTACATGCAAAAATTGGGGGTGAGGGGAGGACAACTTTGGTGGTGGGAATTCCCCTGATTCAATATTAATATGTACTTAAAATATTACTGTGAAAGATATGTAGCCCACTTTGCTCAAAATAAATTAAAAAATTTAAAACAAAATAAAACAAGATATAGAACATATAGAACACACTGTTGAGGCATAGAGTGGGTATGCTTAAATGTTTGTTCCCTCAATATCTATATATCCAATATTATCAGTGTAAGAAGGTAAGAAAGAGCCTGGGATGGAAATTTATATTTATATCAAGTATTTTGCTGTTGAGTTGATCTTCAATGGTCGTTTTCTCTTTTGCTATTTCTAATGAAACCAGTGGAAGAAAAAGATATTCATGGACTTTATTGAGCAACTTTGCTTGGCTCTGGCAGCCAGAGCCAGGAAAGGGCCCAAAATAAAACCCGAGATGTTTCACATGCTCAGTCTATATGAACTGCACAATACAGCTCTACCTTCTCATTTCGGCTACAGTTGTAGAACACAACATGGCACGCTGTAGGAGTATATACCTCTGGATAGTTGCTTCCGTACAAATATAGTTTGGTTTACAGATGCCATGCAAAGCCTTCCCATATTATGAAACAGATGGCTTCTTGAAAACTGGGAAGCAGTTGATTTTTTGTCACTTGGTTAATATTTTCATTTCTCACAGTTCAATATTTCAAGAATGCTTGGCAAACAATCTTTTTATTATGTGAATGCTTCCTTATTTGTGTAATTGATTCATAGCACATGTCTTTGTAATTGAAATTATTTTCTTTTAAAAAGTTACTTGAAGGTGAGACCCAAACTATAATAATCTAAATTTAAAATGACCTGTTACACTGGCAGGCCAGGACACTAAGGGTAGAGGCATGGGATTCACACTGTGAACTTTGGTGTGGGGGATAGGTCAATATTGGTAGTGGGAATGGCCCTAATTCACTGTCACTATTCTTGAAATCCAACTATGAAGGACTTGAAATTTACAATGGTCTCAATAAAAAATTATAAATAATGACTTTAGTTATTATAGTTTGGTAACATGTTGATAACAATGACAAAATTAAGACTTATGTATACACTATGCATGACTATCACCAATGTGCCTCAGACAGTTGTCCTAATATTTCTAATTCATCTCACCATTCTCCTTGATCAATTCTCCTCCATTTTTTTTGTGTGGTTTTTGGGTCACACCCGGCAGTGCTCAGGGGTTACTCCTGGCTCCATGCTCAGAAATTGCTCCTGGCAGGCACGGGGGACCATATGGGGCACTGGGATTCGAACCGATGACCTTTTGCATGAAAGGCAAACGCCTTACCTCCATGCTATCTCCCGGGCCCCCTCCTTCATTTTTAATCTCAAATTTTGTAACTCAATTCAAGGGTATTTCATCTTTTTTATACTCTTCATTTTCATCCTTTTTGTTTTGTTTTGGTTTTGGTTTTGATTTTTCGGTCAAACCCAGCAGCGCCCAGGGGCTATTGTTGACTCTATGCTCAGGAATCAACCCTGGCAGGCTCAGGGAACCATATGGAACGCCAGGATTTGAACCACTGTCCTTCTGCATGTAAGGCAAACACCCTGCTGCTGTGCTATCTCTCCGACCCCCATTTTCATCCTTTTAAAAAGATCTATATATCAGATGAATCAGACATTTGTACCTATTTTTATTTACTTTATAATTCAATAAAAAGGAGCCAGAGTGGTGTTGCAGCAGTAGGGCATTTGCCTTGCACGCGACTGACCTAGGATGAACTGACCACTGTGTGATCTCCCGGCATCCCATATCGTTCCCCAAGCCAGGAGCTATTGATGAGCACATAGCCAGGAGTAACCCCTGAGCATCATTGGGTTTGACCCAAAAACCAAAAAAATTTTTTTCAATAAAAAATGGGAAGTCAATAAATATTTTCCTGAAAAGGACATATGGTTGGCTATAAAGCATAGAAAAGTATTCTTTGTCATTTATTAAGGAAATCCAAATTAAAACCACAATGTGAGATATTACCAGTGAGAATACCATATATTGAAAAGGCTAGAAATAACTAGTGTCAGTGGGCATGTGGTAAAAACAAACCTTTATTCATTGGTGGGAATGTTATATGGTTTAACCCTTGTGAAAATAGAATGGAGAGGTTTCAATAAAGTAAAGATTCTTTTTTTTTTCCTTTCTTGGGCCACATCTGCTGGTGCTCAGGATTACTCCTGGCTCTGCACTTAGAAATCATTCCTGGTAGGGTTGGGAAACCATATGGAATGCCAAGGATCAAACCTGGGTCAGCCCACATGCAAGCAAACATCCTACCCACTATGTTATTGATCCAGCCATCCAGAATGATCATTCTTTTTGTTTGTTTGTTTGTTTTGTTTTGTTTTTTTGGGCCACACCCGGTGATGCTCAGGGGTTACTCCTGGCTATGAGCTCAGAAGTCGCTCCTGGCTTGGGGGACCATATGGGAAACCGGGGGAATCAAACCGCGGTCAGTCCTAGGCTAGCACAGGCAAGGCAGGCACCTTACCTCCAGCGCCTCTGCCCGGCCCCCAGAAAGATCATTATTAAAAAAGAAAAACCCAGTTCTCAGGGTTTCTGCCTAAATCAATTTAGATCACAAGACTAGAGAGCACTAGCCAATAGTTGGTTGTATCCTTTGTTGCTTAAAACATAACCTATAGCATATGTTCTGGGAATCTGTTAGCAATGGCAGAGAGAGGGAGGAAGTCATGCTGACTGGTTGACCACACAGTGGAAACTCAGAATTTAAAGACACCAGAAGTTATTGTGGATGACTTCCTTAAGCATTATCTTAGTTGCCTACCTTGACCACCAGGAATGAAGAGTGACTACTGAGTATGAATTGTTATGGCCATCACAAATGGAGAAAGGAATAGCCTGCAACTGAGAGTATCTGTTTTCCTGTGCCATTAAAGAAAATTATATAAGTTTATTACATATATAGACTGATGCTCCTTGGAGACTTCCTGTGAGTAGTAACTATCAAAACATATTTACAGGGGTCGAAGAGATAGCATGGAGGTAAGGCATTTGCCTTGCATACAGAAGGATGGTGGTTCGAATCCCAGCATCCCATATGGTTCCCCGAGCCTGCCAGGAGCGATTTCTGAGTATGGAGCCAGGAGTAACCCCTGAACACAACCGGGTGTGACCCCAAAACAAAAAAGCATATTTACATAATTCTGTTTTCTGAAAATAGTGTATAAATAATGAACTATTTTTAGCCCAGGTTCAAATCTTTTCCTCTTCTTATGGTGTTGGCAAGTTCTGAATTTCTTGAGCTGATCTCTTTTGAAAAGTAGGGATATTAATAATAATGATGATGATGATAATAGTATTCACTTTGTATAGTTAAGAGAATTGTCAAAATGGACATAAACTCTTAGTTCCTACAAGAAAGTTAAGTGCTGCATAAATTTAAGCTTTATTTTCTTTCACAAAGGTAAGCCTTTGATTTACTGCAGTTTGTAATGCTTGATTACATAGGAGAATTTTCTTTGTAGTATTATCTACATATTTATTTCCCAGCTTGAAGTAAATAAAAGCTATTGATTATGTCATAATTGTAGCAGTTATCTTGGAAAAATAATTTCCCACTCAATACAAATGTTAGCTAATAATAAAATCTTGAATACCAAAAAGTTATAGATTTTGTTTTTTTTATGTAAAGTAGTAATTTCACTTTGAAAACAGTAATATAATGAAATGACCATTATTTACAGATTCTGGGCCAAATAGCATGCTAGGTATTTTATGAATGCTTTTTTCTGATCCAGTAATCTTGGTTGACTATTATTATTATTGACTCTCTTTTCAATGAGGAAATTATTTCTCCCATTATTGTGGGGAGAATTGGAAAACCAAACTAGATGATGAAGCAACAAGATAATAACAAAGCAGAAAATACTACTATTCTTAGATTGAGCTCAGGGAGGGTGGATCATCATAGACCCTAGGAGCAAGGCAGGTTCAGCAGGAGGAGAAAGCACAAGAAATGAAACCAAGGACGATTCACAATGTTTCTGGAGTCCAAAGGAAAGGGCGTGGGAGAGGGACATGGACCTCTGCTTTTCTTTTTAATCCCCTCCAGTGGTTTTCTTTGAATTTTGGAAAAGGAAACTAGAAACAAATGTAGGAATTGAGAGCAAATAAGCAAATGACTGGCTTACAGAGAAAACAAATATAATTTTAGGTAGGGGTAAGTTCTATGAAGACAAAATTTGGAAAAGGAATTGGATTGCTGTGTGTGTTTTTTAATGTTGTTTACCCATTTACCTTCTCTTCCCTGTGTTAACAAACACAAGCTTGTTTGTGGTGTTCACATATTTAGTTATGGCACTTATGAGGGTTGTGACACTTGACCATTTGGCAGAGCTGCTCACTAGGGATGGCAGTCCTTTTTGATGAGCTTCACAGGCCTTTGTTGTGTTGGTCAAATTCCTTGCCACAGTGCTCATGGGGGATCACATTCTTTAGTAGCAATGCTCTCACACAATTGACTCTAGCAGATACTAGACTGTGTTCTGGAAATTATTGGTGGCACCAGAAATCATAGACAAGTGGAGCTTGCCTACACACCACTGTAGAGCTGACAAGCTTAAACAAAAAAAGCTGCAAAGATTCCATGTAATATATATGGTGACCCTAGGAATGAAACTCCTGTCCTCAAGCTTGCAAAGCACTGATCCTGGTTCCCTGGGATGCTGTAAAGATTACATGAGTGATTCTCAGTTTTTTAAAATTTTGGTTTCAGAACTTCTTCGTCTCCTTAAAAACAATGAAAAATTCCAAAGATGTTTTGTTTTTTTTGGATTATGTTCATCAATAATAACCATATTACAGATTAACACTGGGAATATTTTAAATTTTTCACATATTAAAGTGGGGCTGAATCGACAGTACAGTGGAAAGAGTACTTCCCGTGCAAGTGGCCTACCAAAGCTCGATCTCAAGCCTCCCAGAAATATAGTCCAAAAACATTCTAGGAGTGAGCACTGCAAGTAGAGCTCGGAGTAAGCCCAGAACATAGCTGGGTGTGACCTCAAAACAACAAATTAATTGAAAAACATATAACGAAAAGTAACTATATTTTATGAAACAACAATTTGAGTTAAGAAGAATACCATTTTAGTTTTTGATAATCTCTTTGATATGTTCTAATGGAAAACAAAATTCATTCTATCCAATCTGATGTGATATATTCAGTCTATGAATATCTATCATAACCTGAACTAACAAGACTTAGTTCAGAGATATCGTTGCAACGTGTATACTTTCTTTTTGTTTGATTGTTTTTTGGGCCACACCTGGTGGCACTCAGGGGTTACTCCTGGCTATCTGCTCAGAAATAGCTCCTGGCAGGCACGGGGAACCATATGGGACGCCGAGGTTTGAATCAACCACCTTAGGTCCTGGATCGGCTGCTTGCAAGGCAAACACTGCTATGCTCTCTTTCCAGTCTCACAAAGTGTATACTTCTGAAAGGACCCTCCAGTATCCATATAATTTTAGAAATATAGCTGCAGATAAAGTCGCTGAGTGGCCAGTCTTTACATCCAGTAGGTTCTTGAATAAACACAAATGAAAATTGCATTGATTGCTTCACAATGTCCCTTGTGATAAATGATAATGTTGGTAACATTGTGGTTTTTTTAAACCAGTTAGACAGCATTGTTCTTAGGGTCCCATTTATCAGTTTAAGAATGCATGCTTTGTGTATTTACCCAGCAGTACTGAAGGCTTTTTATCCTGTACTCATAATCATAGTTTCCTTATCACAAATTTTTGTGGGACCACGGAAAGAAAGATAATAATATCTATAAAATATCTGAATAACTCTCTGAATTCCCTAGTTTACATCCACAAGTAAGCTAGTGAGATTTCCCTGGCAGAACTTCATTTGCATATAGGCAATATTTTAAAATATTAATGGAAATGCTCTGATACAGTTGTTTCGTACAATAGTGGTAGACAACAGTTAAGTTTTCACCTTGCAAATTTTATGCAACAGTATTCAAGTTAAGTAGCTTTCATTCAAGGTCAGACAGATCATGAGTTTTTTTTTACCAGCAACTGATACATATTCCAATATTCTAATTCTTCCAATTCTAAACATATAATATTCTAGTTGCTTCACTAAATATTGTAATATATAGCTATTATAGAAACTAATGGAATGAACAATTCAAAATGACTTGTTTTCTTATGTGATCTGGTACCCTGTTTTTACTTTCTCAACACAGAATAATGAAGGCAACATTTATTGAGCCCCATGACAAGGGACACTATGATAAAGATGACCAACAGTGGGGGAGGGACATGTGGCAGTGCTTAGTATTTATTCCTGACTCTGTGTCCAGGGGTCATTCCTGGTGGAGGTTGGGTCCATAAGAAGTACCAGGGATCAATCCTGTTTAGTTGCTTACAAAGCAAGCACCTTATCCATTGATACTATTGCAGTGGCCCCCATTAGTCAGCTGTTAGAAGAAATTGTTTGATAAATATCAACTAATATGAGAGATAGAAATATTTCTTCAAAGTAGTTACTTTTTTTTTCCCTTCCATATGAGAAGCCTCATTCACATAAATGATTGACATTCCCCAAAGGATCTTAAGGCCCTGGACAGGCAAGGTCAGAAGGAGGTTTTAGGACTTCTTGCTGAGGTGGCTTTTATAGCCATAAAAAGTCTAAAAGAAGACTTTGCAGGCCCTCAAGACAGTTGATGCTTTGAGACTTATGCCATTTTTTTCTCCCCTAAATATGTTGACTCTTAAAATAGCCATGCAGTCTGGCTGCCCTTATCAGTCCATGATGACTCACAGGGTCAATTCGACTGTTATTTCAGGTGCCTCAGGTATACATTTCAGCTCTACAGCTTCCTGTCTTCCCAAGGGTGCCATTCAGCAGCTGATCTGGATGGGGCACTCTGTCAGCTTACGAGAAATACAATCGAAACCAGGGTTCAAGTTATCTAGATAAAAGAGTAGAGCCTTTTCGAAGACTATTTGAAAAGTGATATTATCAGACTGAGCCTTTAAATCTTTAAATCACCCCCCCCCAATAGATCTGTTTAGATAGGTTTCTTAAAACAGCCAGGTTTCAGGCTGAAATTTAGGATTATTAATTCAACAATGATTTGTCAAACACCAATATATTTCAAGTGCTGTATTAGGCAGAAGGTTCTGACATTTGCCTGATCCTGACACCTACCCCTCTGACCTCATAACAGCAATGTTCAACCACTTCCTGCATTCTAACCCACTACAAGCTCTTGATTTCTCCAAGGGTCTCAGAAGCAGAATAAACTCTCCTACTTCCTTTTATATGATCAATTTCATACCCCAATTTCCCAGAGAGGAAGTATATGTGCCGAGTGCTCTCCCATGTACTGCAGTTATTGATAGATTTGCACCCTATTCTTTCTTTTTTAGTTATGTCATACCGAAGTCTATTATGTAGGTTCAATTCCAGGTTCCTACTACTTGATGTCAGTTCTCCTATATTTCAATTGATCAGTTTCTAGTAGGAACAGTTGCCTCAAGCACCTGCTTCATCCTATGATTCTAAAAATGTCCTAAGCCTCCTGTCATTTAGTAGACTCTCCTACCAAAACGCAGCACCATTACTTCAAAATCCACCACAGTCTTGGGACAGTCACAGTATTATTAGCAGTCAGAAATGGGACTCCCACTGGGGCAGACACAGAGCTCTTTAACTACTAGTATGCTGAATTTATTGCTCATGCTTTTTCTGAGATTAGTTCTCGGCTCCTTTGCTCTTACTGATGCAATAGTAAAAGACAGTGGTGCTAAGACTGAGTGGTTTAGTCCCTTCCTTAAAGAGTTCTCAGAGTGAGTATGGTACATATCAAAAAACATATAAAAAACAACATTGGAAATATCCAATGTTGGTGGGATTGTGGTGAGAAAGGAACCTTCAATCTACTGTTGGTGGGAATGTCATCTGATTCAGTCTCTTTGGAAAACAATATGGATATTTCTTTAAAAAATCATGAATAGAACTACCTTTTGATCCATTGATACCTCTTATTAGCATCTATCCCCAAATAACAAAAAAAACATAAATTTAAAAAGGCATACGTATGCTATGATTCTTGCCACACTTAGTAAAGTAGTCAAGATATGGAAGCAACCCAACTATGGATATATAGATGGTGAAGTTGTGGTATATAAACACAAAGAAATACTGTGCAGCTCTATGAAAGAACAATATCAGCAAGCTACATGATTGGAACTAGAATATCATGCAGAGTGAACATAGTCAGGAAGACAGGGATAGATACAGAATGATTTTGCTCATCTGTGGGACTTAAAGATACAGAGCAAGGTAGCAATAAAGAGTTAAAGGCAACATAATGGGAGGACTGACACACAATTGAATTCAGGGATGTTTAGGAGGAGCTTTGGGTTCCTTGCAGGAGGGAGGTGAATATGCTGGTGAATGGTATGGTGTTGGAATTATGTGCTTGAGAAACCATCATTAACAGAATTGCAAATCTCAAGGAAAATAATTGATCTCAATTAATAAAAGTGAATTATCAGTACTATTAGTTATTTATATAGTTACTATTGCTGTAAAAGTGGCTTCAAAAGGCAAATTGATTTGTTCAGTGACTCTCTCTTTTTGGGTTTTGGGTCACACTTGGCGTTGCTCAGGGTTACTTCTGGATCTGAGCTCAGAAATGAATCCTAGAGGACCATATAGGATGCTGGAGATTGAATCTGGGTCAGCCACATGCAAGGCAAACATGCAAGTGCAAGGCACTTGCTGTGCTATTACTCTAGCCCAGTGCTTCTCAATTATTTTCTGTCATGTCCCCCTAGGAAGAAGAAAACATTTTTCATGCCCTCTGTACGACTGTAAATAGTTTCTTTATTAAAAAATACTTTAATCAGGGGCCGGGCGGTGGTGCTGCAGGTAAGGTGCCTGCCTTACCACGCTAGCCTTGGACGGACCACGGTTCGATCCCCCGGTTCCCATATGGTCCCCCGTGCCTGCCAGGAGCGACTTCTGAGCGCATAGCCAGGAGTAACCCCTGAGCGTCACTGGGTGTGGCCCAAAAACCAAAAAAAAAAAAATAAACCTTTAATCTGCAATATATATATGTAAAATATTTGAGCTGATTTTATAATCAGAGGTGATGTCTGGATTAATGGCCACAATGAGCACGTTTTGCAATGCATAGCTTTGCGAAGCAGAGTTGAAGCAGGACATAGCAAACTCTGAGCTCCAGAGACATACAGAGACATAACACAGTCTTAGCTTGTTATGATAGTGTTTGTGAGGTCAAATGCGCACCCCCTTTATGGAGCCTCGAGCCCCCCCCGGGGGGCGGCCCCACTATTTGAGAAGAACTTCTCTAACCCCACAGTTTCTTAATGATGTTGCAATAAAATAAGGAAAAGAAAAATGTATTTTGATATACACATATACTATATATACAACACATATACAAATACATTTACAATATGTATATATACAATATAAATATACATATACTATATATGTATATATAAGCACCCTACCACTGTGCTATCTCTCTGGCCCATACAATATATATTTTATGTTTATTTTCAATATATATCAGGATGCATTTTTCTTTATATATATATATGTATATATATACAATTTAAAAAAACAGTGATGGGCTTTTGCTTGTCCATAGCTTCTAGATGTGTTTTGTTCTCAGTTTTAGCATAGTCATGTCCTTTCCTTTTAGAAAAAGGCTTTATGTTCAATACGTTTTTTCAAAGGACGTGGTATAAAACTGAACTCCCATTTCTCTCCCATGGAGATGAGGAGCTTCAGATATAAAATAGGCAAATGTGTCCCTAATGGTGACTGAGTTCTATGGCATTGCTCCCTGCTCATAAATAATGAGTTTGACAAACATAAGATGCACCAGGGAGCTGCAAAAGGACAAGCTCTGGTGTCAGTGTTACAGGCTTTGTTGTGGCTGAAGTAAGATGCTATCAGAAATAACTCTCTTCTTTTTCTTTTTTTTTAATGTCCATCAAGTAAATCAGTTTCATCAATGATTAGAAAATAAATAGATCATATTGTAATAAATAAATAAGTTTGATAAAAAGGTCATGAGTTCCTAACTAATATTTAATAAAATGTAGAGCATGTTCCTTTTTTGTCAAGACTACAAACTCACCAAAACTGACACAAGTTAACAAATACCTTTATACTTTTATAAAGGCCCAGAAGTGAAGTCATATTTTAAAGATCAAAATGGCTTCATTTTTTTCTATAGTCTTTGGAATTCTAAAAGATCTTAATGTCCTCAGGGACATAACTCTCTGTTCCATTGTTACCATAGCAGAGAGTTATTTTCCTTAAAAAAAATTCTGTTCATTTTCTACTGAAAAAAATATACTCCCATTGCATTTAGAAAAAGTCTTAAGTCTTTTTCCTGGCCTAAGACATAGTTCTTGAGCAGAAACCTGGCTCTTTCTCTGACCTCTTTTTATACTATTTCTCCAGCTTCATAGATTTTGTCCATTTTAGTCTTTATGCTTCTCAGAAAATCCCCTATAGATTCTGGCTTTTGCACTTTCTGTAACTCATGTCTATAGGATCCTTTGCTCTAATATATTTGCATAGCTACTTTTTCCTCCCTCCCTCCCTTCATTCTTCCCTCCTCCCTCCCTCTTGCTTCCCTCCCTCCCTCCCTTCTTCCCTTCCTTCTCTTCCTTCCTTCCTTCTTCCTTCTTTCCTTCCTCTTACCCTCCTTCCCTTCTTCCCTCCCTCTTACCATCCTTCCTTCCTGGCATATATAAATTATTTAAATAATATTGAATTAGACTTTATTATATACCTAGATTAATATTTAAAATATACTTAAAGATATCTGGAGAGATTGAAGGGTTAGCTCTTAAAAAGTATTATTGCAAGCTTTATATTTTGTGTTTGCAAAGGCTTTTAATTTTTTGTTTATTTTGTTTTGGGGCCACATTCAGTATATTAAGGGTTGATTCATGGCTCTGGACTCAGAGATCACTCTTGGCAGGGCTTGGAGAATCATATAGGGTGCCAGACACTATACCTAATCTCTCTGATCCAGATTCTTCAGTATTTTATTTCGTTTTTGTAATAACTCTTACAATTACCCTTATAGTTAGCATGTAAAAATTCTTTTTTGACTATGAATAAAAGAAACTAACTTAAATGTGTTAAGGGATAAAAGGAATGTAGTGGTTTATTTATAGTAGTCTACATGCTTTTCTGGTTTGATCCAGAGATCAGACTTTCATTCCCTCTACCATCTCCATTTTTTCCTCATTATACTCTTCATTCCATTTTCCCTTCCCTCTCTGTAGGTCTTGAATTTACAGTTCTATTTCCTATACCTTCTCATGCAGAACTACATTTCAAGTTCTTTTTCCTTTCCCCAAATTGTCCATATTAACACTTGTTCTCTCAAGAGGTTTTTCCCTTTTTGTTCAGGAAAAAAAAAATCTTTGGTAAGCTGACAACTCTTACTATCAAGAAAGGGATGTTTGACCTCTACAGGCTTCATTAGTGGTCACCTTTGGCAGTGATTCAGTAGCTCAGCAGGTTTACTGCAATAACCTACAACTTCTATATCATAAATTATGACTCCAAGCACCTTCAAAATGCACAGAGATCTTGATTCTCATTTATAAATCACAGGCATTCCAACAGGCTTGACAATCGATAGTGCACCCTTCCTTAGTTGCTCTGCTCCCGAGAATTTTTTCAAACTTGATTAACCGGAAGGATGAAGGTACAGCTTTGCGATTTCATTTTTTTATATCTTTCACTTCTTTTTTAGGTAGAAAGACTTATACTGGTTTATCTATGACTTGAAATCTCAGATTTCTGTGATCGTAAATGAAGTTTAATGCCCCCATTTCTGCATTTAAGCATAATTTTACTTCTCTGTAGCTTAACTCATGTTTACCCCTCGACTTGAAACCATCTAGCTGCTCAAAGGTGGTGAAGATAGCACTGTTAGCACAGATTAGAAACGTGTTTGGAGCTACAAAAAGGGAGATAGGGAGTAGGCAATTCTGACTTAAAATTGGAAGGATGCTTGTAGAAAATCAGAAAATCTGGCTTAGAAAATACTTCCCTAAAACAGAAAAAAAATGCTGTTTTTCTTTAAAGAAAATATCATCTCAAAGATAAAAAGATATTGCTGAAACTTTCTCTGACCTGGTCTTATCTCTGTATAATAGATGGATGGAAATTCTACTTTAATTAGAAGTATTTTTGTATTTTTACAAAGGTTGAGATATAGATCCTATGGTTTCATCTCATTTTTGAGCTCTTATTTTAATGTTTCTTTTTCCAGAAGAAGAAGAAGAAGGGGG
>PVKC010021430.1:0-18154 GCA_004027635.1 Crocidura indochinensis | reverse complement strand
TAGTTTCCATGCTTTTACCCAAAACACAATACATCTCCTCTCTACCTGATAATTGCTATTTACTCAATATTTTCTCACTTCCCCATAGCTACCTGCCTTTCTCAATCCCTGAATATTACCTAGGTTTCACTCCTTTTGTTTCTGTCAAAACTAGTTGAACCCCAAAAAACAGAAATTCCTTCCCATCTCCTGCGCCTGGACCTTTTAGATACAAAATTTCAGCTAGCTGGTTTCTCTGTCACTTCATATGCTAATCCTAGCTCTAAGAATTCAACCCCCTTTCTTCCTGGCCTTGCCTCACCTTTGCATTTCCAGAGTTTTGCTTTATAAGGCTGAGCTAATTTTTAATGAATTTGTCTTCGCTTCATCTCATCGAACGGGGACCCCACACGCAGGGCCTGTGGTCTCTTCATTTCTACATTTATATTTCTGTTTGCAAATATTCCTCCGTCTTGCTCTCTTCCGTGATAATTTTGGACTCACGAAGCTAATATTAATAGTTACAGACATTAGCCGTCTGTAACAAATTTGACTTAACAAAAAAATTCCAAGGATGAAAGAAACCCCAGGTAAGATAGTTTAGGTTTTATAATGCAAAGGATTTCAAAAATGCATTCCGGAAAGAATAGTATTGCAAGATAGAATAGAATACAAATATTTTACTGCTGCAAAAAATGCAACAGGCAAATTTAAATTTAATAAGACTGTTTAGGGTCTTTTAGATGTAGGCAAAAATAGATAAGGGCAAAAAATAGAATAGGAACCTGTCAGGCCTATATTTTAAAGGTGTCTTTTGATAGCTATGCAAAATAACCCAGCTTTTGCTCTCAGTGACGTGTTCGCCAACTGTCCTGAATGTCTGTCAACAATGGCTCACCTGTTGGAGCCCAGAGAGAGAGTGGAGTTAGAGAAGCAATATTTTATTGAACAAATGGCCTGTTCATGAGACCACTGATGGCTGCCTTGGTGATCCTAATGCTTCGATAGTCTTTATGTGTTTCCGGTCTATCTCATTCTCTGTGGCTGACCTCTACTGGACATAGGATTGAAGGTGTCAATCAAATGGGCTCTAGATAAGAAACCAAAGATTTTTGAGACTTAAGCTGTCCAAATTTGTTTTAATCCCAGGGTCAAGGTTTATTTTTATTTTTTCTTTAGGCACTGTGATTTACAACCTTTTAAATTAGAGACTTTGGGGCATTGAAGTTCTTTCTCCAAGCCTACCCTCAGTGTCAGTGTCTTTCCATCATTGACACAAGGTTCCCTCCCTCTCCTAACTTTTCACATACTTAGCAGATTTATTCTTTCTTTTTATATATTAAAGTTTTGGCCATATAGTGTTGATTCTTGTAGTTTTAAAATGTCAATGAAACTTTGACCAATGCCCTTATAATTTCACCAAGTCTACCTTATTCCCTCTCCTAGTCCTCATCCTTGGCATTCTCATTTCTATAATCCAGGGCCAAGGGTTTGCCAACACTTGGTACCTTTTATTCTCTAGTCTTATTACTCTGTAAGCCACAAAGAAATTATAACATCCCAAATTTTCCTTCACTCTTGACTTCTTTCTACATGAAATCCTTACGTTCTATCCACGTTTGTAGCAAGCAGCACATTTTCTTTTTTCTTCTTATTGGTTTTTGGGCCACACCTGGCAGTGTTCAGGGGTTACTACTGGCTATCAGCTCAGAAATTGCTCCTGGTAGGCACAGGAATCATATGGGATGCCAGGATTCGAACCAACCACTTTAGAACCTGGGTCGGCTGCTTGCAAGGCAAACACCGCTATACTATCTCTCCGGCCCCAAACAACACATTTTCTATCTTTTTTTGTAACTTCATATTCAGCCTGTGAATATAAACCACACATATTACCTTTATTTGTCATTGGATATTTGAGTTGATTCCATATATGGGATATTTTACTAATTGCCACAAAAATAGGCTTGCATATATCTTTTGAGATTAATGCCAAGAAGTAGAATCACTGAGTTATATGGGTGTTCTCTTTTTATTCATTTCTTTAAGTATTTTAATAATAAATGGATGTTAAATTTTTACAAACGTGTTCACTGTATCAGTTGCTATATCCATGTAATTTTGTTTTTGTTTTAGTTGTTATGGCATATTACATTAATTAATTTGCAGAAATATTAAGAGTTACAATGAATAAAAGTCATTTTGAGGAGTAAGATAATAGGGGAGTTAAGTTATTTTGGAGAAAATGACTAACACAGTCATACTTTAAAATCACCTCTTATTCAAACCTGACTAAGAAAAGAAAATAAATGAGCCCAATTTTTATAGATTTTGTATTGATGTTATTTAAAACTGTTAGATGTTTATGAGTCTAAACCCTTCAATCACACTAGATATCATTTATAATTCAATCATTTATTAACTGTATGGCCTAGGGCATAAGACTTATCATTTTATGTCTTCTTCAAAAGGAAATATGCAATATAAGAGCTCATGGCATAGAAAAATAAGTAGTTTATTGAATGAAAGACACTTAGAATTATGTATGCTATATAAATAAAACTCAGCTCATTTGTTAAGGTAGCACTAGTGTGTATACTCATCAGGATGCTCTTCTTGGGTATTCTCCAGCATTATTGTTAGAGTTTTAACTTTACAGGGTTTTTTTTCACATCAATAAGAGAGAATTCTTAGGATGCACTTTTCCCT
The DNA here is from genome assembly GCA_004027635.1 of Crocidura indochinensis. NCBI lineage: Eukaryota > Metazoa > Chordata > Mammalia > Eulipotyphla > Soricidae > Crocidura > Crocidura indochinensis. The sequence continues at coordinate 15,466 of PVKC010021430.1, read as the reverse complement.
AGATCAGTGTTGTTATTTATTTATTTCTGGAATTTGAACCCTACCTGGTGATGCTCAGAGGTTACTCCTGGTTCTGTGCTCAGAAATCTCTCCTGACTCAGGGGATCATATGGGATGCCAGGAAATCATCCTAGGTAAGAAGCCATGTGCAAGGCAACGTCTTACCACTGCACCACTGCTCCAGTCCCCTAGATCATTGTTTAAATGGCACATCTAAAACATTTTTCAATGCCCAGTTGACAATCTTAACGTGAGAGCTAAAGTCCAGGGCTATGCCAGTGGGTAATTTCCAGAAAGTTGTTTGAACAAAGCTTTTTTCATGCTTCTTGGAATTTTCTCTATGGTAATTTGGTTCTTCTTTAAAAGTAAAGGGCCTAAAAACTCACCTTTGACATGTGTAAAGGAAGAAAAAACCCTAGGGAACTAGTGTCTTTAGTCTACAAGCATATAGGATAATGAGGATCTCCAAGTGGTGGAAATAGTAAATGAGTTACGAAACTGGAAATAGGAAATCTTCCTCACAGAGATGGTGCTGGAATAAAGGCTTGAATGCAGTTACAGATTGGACAAGATATAGAATGGGCAGTATAATGGGAGTTTTTCAGTGTTCAAAGGGAGAAAGGGAGACCATATTTATCTTATTAATATCCTTCTTTCTCTGCATTTCAACCTCTCTCTCATTGAGTTACTTTAGCCAAATAAACCTGTATTTCAATATATTAAGTACCAGCTGCACATTCTAAAACTTTATTCCTCTATGCACCCATTCTTTTATGTTTTTCTTTTTACTTTTTATTTTGACCAGAGTGGATTACAAATCTTTCACAGTTATTTTAGAAACATAGAACATTGAATCAGGGGCATTCCCACCACCAGTGTTGTCCTCCCTCCACCTCTGTTCCCAACATGCATCTCATAATCCCCTCCTTCACCCCCCTCCCCCGGGTTGCTTGTATAAGTGGTCTCCTCTGTGTTTAGCATGTTGTAGATTGGGTGTCGATTCTGTTGTCTTTGGATTTGGTGTTTAAGTCTGATCATTTTTGTATCAATAAGCGTTTAATAAATTTCCTTTTTTAAATTAATAACTTTATTTAAACACCCTGATTACAAATATGATTGTAGTTGGGTTTCAGTATTTCTGCCTAATTTTCTTATGACTGTCTGGTCTTGGTACTCTCCATTATTTCGTCCTCAATTTGTAAAGTGGAACAAGATGGTTCAAATTATGTGGTTTTGTTTGAAGGAAAGAAAATAATAAATAAAATGGGGCAAAAATCAAACAAGCAAAAAATGGGAGGAATCCTTCTAGAGGCTATAAATATCAATTTAAGAGAAGAAAAGGAAAAAGGAAGAAACATAATAACAATACTAAAAAAATTAAAAAAAAAAACTCAAAAAGCACCACAGCAATAAAGACACCAACCACACAATAACCATGGTCCTGTAACAAAACAAAGCACACAAAAAAAGAAAACCTATGGAAAAAGAAACAAGCAACAAACAACAATAATGAAATAAAAAATTATTAATTTGTGCTTCTCTTTTTTTTTCTTGCATAGGCACAGTAAATATTGGGGAAATTAGAAAGAGAATTCCCTTGGCCTAAGAGATACAGGGTTTCTCCACCCTTGAAGTATACTGTCATGGGAATAGCTACAGGCTCCATACATGTTCTTTTACTCTCACTTTGATCTTTTGGTGGTATCTGAAAACTTTCCACTCCATCGTGGATGATAAAATTCTGCCTCTATAATTAGAGATCTTGATATTTGCACAGGTCAAAGGATGGAGCCTATGATGGAGACTTTCTTTACTACTGTTCCATCATTGCTGTTTTAATCAGTCTTCTGTAGTTGGTGGTCTTGGTTTTTGCCCATATCCTAGGATGAAGCATAGTGTAGAGTCTTTCCTTAAATTTCCAGATCTGCTCAGTTGCAGTTGTCTCAGTCAGACCTCTGGAGTTAGAAATCTTGGTTGTTGTACAGATCATAGGCCAAGGCCTAGAATAGGGTCTCTTTTTATTGGTCCCAGGATAAGTTCTGCCCAGTCATGTAGATATTGGAGTTGGTTTTTGTATGCATTTTCAAGAAGAAATAGTGGTATATTATATTGCTGGTGCATTTAGGGGTGAGAGTGTCAGGCTCTATCATCTCTGTGCCCTGGTTTTGACCTGAGGTATTATCCTCAGCAAGACATTTTCTTGTTGGTTTTTGTATCAAGCAGAACCAAAACAGGTGGAGTTAAAGAAGAAAAAAATGGAAAGCCGAAACAATATATATATATATATACTCATATATATTAAACTTATTTTTTATTTATTTTTCTTTTATGTATATGTATATGTATATAATGTATATATACATATATGTATATATAAAGGAAAAAAATAAAAATAAGTAAAAAATATAGAAGGGAACAAAGTGATGCAGGAGACTACCTTACATTTGGGGATAAACAGGTTAAGAGGTAGTATTATAAAGGTCTTAAACTTATAAAGGAAACTTAGGCTTCCCCATTGTCTTTTGAGATTTGGGTAGAGTTCTTGCACTTAGGGTCCCCCTGGAGCTGAATCTGGTATCAATCATTAGTCCAAACTGGGGGTGGGGGTGAGAAGGAGGGTCACAGAGCAGGGGTATTGGTTGTAGATTCTTGCCAGGGGATGGAATGTGGGGCTGGGTGGGTGTCCATTTGCTTGGGAGCTGAGTGATGGCTTATTGAGGCAGGAGGTTGGTCTTAGTTAATGGATTAAGAACTGAGGATAAAGAACGTCAATAAGGCGGGATATCGGATTGGAAATGTGGGGTGAAGGGATGGTGGGATTTCTGAAGGTGGGGAGGAGGGAAAGTATATAGGAGGGGCTATATACATACTAGGTATGGATTGCTTACAATTTAGGTATGGCTCTCATAGAGGAGTCCTCTCTCTATGTACTCATGCCCACATAAAAACATACAATAGTGTTCTGTTCTTAAGCTTTTGTTAGAGGTCTGACCCTAATAGGATCTGAACTCTTAAGGACTTTTGTCCAAAACGTGTTGGATGAGTAGTAATCCTGTAATATAAGTTTGTGGTTCACAGTTGTTTGTTTCAGTGGTTTGGATGGTCACATACTATAGGTCCTAATAGAGGTCATAAATCAGAGAAAAGGAGTATATTGAAGTGTTTTGTCTAGACATTTTCATAATATAAACTGAATATGTTATCTAGTGTGATTGAGCACCTAGGTGTCAAATTAGGGTATCCACCCTTTGTATCCAAGAACCCCTGTGGACAGAGAAGCTGAGAGGTTATTTTAATCTAGTAATATTAATACATTAAAGCACATTGATATGAAAAGCTTCTGCTGGGGTCCCTGGCTTCCAATCATATATTTTTTTCTTTTTTGGTTTTTGGGTCACACCCAGTAGTGCTCAGGGGTTACTCCTGGCTCTAAGCTCAGAAATTGCTCCTGGCAGGCTCAAGGAACTATTTAGGATGCTGGGATTTGAACCACCATCCTTCTGCGTGCAAGTCAAATGTCTTACCTTCATGCTATCTCTCTGGCACCCCAATCATATTCTTCACCCATAACCCTGTATAAGATCCCTAAGGCATTATCATAGGCCTTTTCAGTAAAAGGCTGATTACATATCTATTCACTCTCAACCATTGTTTCCATTGTTACTGGTTTCTTTATGGTATAATGGATAATCAAGGTTCTGTGTTGTACCTTTCCGTTTGTTTTGGTCACTACTCCCCAGTAAATTTTGACAACTATAGTTCTATTCACTGATTCTTAATTTCTAAAAGCACAATGTAGTATAGAAACTATAGGCAGACTAGAAGAAATCTAATTCTGAGTTATCAAAAAGAAAAGGGCTATATGACCATTTGCTTTAGTTTGTCATGAGAGTGAAAGAAGAACTAAGTGGACAATAGTTTGGGTAAATCTTATAAAATTGCTTGATTTACCATATAAATATAAAAGTTGCTAAGCTTGAGTGAAAATTTCCATAAATATTTCTAAAATAGGAAGTATCAATGGAGCTATGTAATGATCACCAGCTAGGAACCTGGGCCATAGCTTGAAAGACCATGATTTTGCTATACAAAGCCACAAAATATAAAATTGATGCCTTTGATGACACAGGAGGAAGGTTACCTTTCTACCAGTTATACAAAAAGAGGTAAGAAAAAAATTCAGTTGTTAATATTAGTAATTTACAGGACAGTCCTTGGGTAAAGCAAGATCATTTATTTTTAACATGTTAAAATTTTTAAATTATTTTTGTTATCTTATCATGATTATCTAGTTGACCATACTATGGTTGTTTCAGGCATTAAATATTCAAATACCAATCCCAACACCAGTGTCATCTTTTCTTCATAGTGTCCTCAAATTTCCCACCCTCCACCCTAGCCTGCCCCCCTTGAAAGCACAAGTTTACTTAATATTTGTTATAGCACGAAGGAAAATGGAATTATCAAAACTTATATTAACAAGTGTCAATTTGAAATAATTGTTATATCTGTCCATGGTATTACTAACATCAGTATCTAAAAATTTACTGGGATGTGGTTGTTGCTATTTAAAACTTCTATATTCTGTTTAGGCTTTACTGGTAGATAGATATCTATGTAACTTTATCATTATCTATTCCGTGATACTACTGGGCTGACACTATTGTGAAATTTTGTAGGTCAAGCATCTATAGAAATGAAGCAAATTTTATGGGTTGGCAATTTGCAAAGTTAAAGTTGAAGAGCTGGCCATTTTAGTTAGAGGGTATAGGGTGTGGCACTGGGTTGTTGTAATTTGTGCAGAAAGGGGTATCTGCCCCATCCATTATGAGATTGTCCTTCTCCATTAGACTGGAAAAGACTACCTGGGAAGAGTTGATGACCATTATTTTCTTTTGAAGCTTGATAGAGGGGCTGGGCTGTTTTCTGCCTGGAAAATAGTAGGTGTGGGTAGAAGCTGCTAGGTTTTATGATGGGGTGGGTTTGCGGGAACTCAGACTATTGCTATTTCAAAAGTATCTCAGAGTTTTTAGCCTGTAGTCCAGTTCCACGTGAAAAGGTTTAGCTTCTTATACTTTATTAGTTTAGTTGAGGATCTAAGCTCTTTCTGTTGCAAGGTGTAGACATTGAGGACTGCACACTTGAACTGGAGCAGAAAATATTCTACCTCAATAGAATAGGAGATGACTTCAATATTACACATTAAAGGTACTTGTTGATTGCTGATTAAAGCCACAGCTATTTAAGTACAATTATGTATGTTAACTCAGTGTACATTAAATTAAAGCATAAAGAATGGCCTTCTTCATGAAAGGCAGGGCAAAGTGATACCACAGCTAAATAAGTAAAACAAAACTACAAAGCCTAGCTTGGTTCCTGGACAGTTACTTTGTAATTTTTGAAATATACAGACAGTGGAATGGATCCAAAAGTGCTGGTTCCACTGGTTTTCAGAGTTGACCTCTCACAATCTATATATTGGTTCTTACACACTGCCACATACAAGGTAGAACTATAAAAAGACGAGTTTCCAAAATATTTGCTGCTGTGTAAAGAGAATTGAAGTAGAAAAGAAATAGGGAGTATTTAGAAAGTTGCCAGTATCACAAAAGTCAAATAGCAAAAGATGAACTTTAGAAAAGCTTTGAGTGATGCTTATTGATCTTAGATTGTGTTCCTTGCCATTTGCTTGAAATCACCTCAAGGTAGAATCTCTTAAGCTACTATAGATAGAAAAATATAAGAGGATAGAAAAAATCATGTGGACTTGAAAATTAGTGTACCCAACTTCATTTGACTTGAATTATTTTTTGTAATGAGGTGTACAAATCCAGAAGCCCTACACATGTACTCATCACCACTGAGACATATCACCGAGTCCTAGCTTGGGAGTTTTTGTGCCTCATCATTAAGAAATCTCATGTCATAAACCTCTGATTCTTGACAAATGGAAAATTCTGTCATTCAATAAAATGATTGTCCAGGAGAGAATAGTAGATGTGGTTACTGAATGGGGCAATAAAACAGATGTAGGATATAGAAAAAGGAAGGGGGCCCGGGAGATAGCATGGAGGTAAGGCGTTTGCCTTTCATGCAAAAGGTCATCGGTTCAAATTCCGGTGCCACTTATGGTCCCCCGTGCCTGCCAGGAGCAATTTCTGAGCATGGAGTAACCCCTGAGCACTGCCGGGTGTGACCCAAAAACCAAAAAAAAAAAGGAAAAGAAAGAAAGAAAAAAGAAGAAAAAAGAAGGGAAGGAGAAAGGGGGCGTATAAAATAGATAAAGGAGCAGTTCTCTAAGCAGGGGAAGGAAGGCAGAAAAGGGGAAAGAAGGAAGAAAGATTAAAGGAAGGAAGTGAGGAAGGAAGAGAGAAAGAAGTGAGGAAGGAAGTATAAAGGAAAATTAGAAGGAAAGGAATAAAGGAGAAAGGGGAGTAGGGGAGAGGGAGGACAGAAAGGAAGGAGGAAAGGAAGGAAATAGTTGAGAGAATTAGAAGCATATTTGGAAGTAAATAAAGCATAGTGTTTTAAGTCACTATGTTCCCTATGTTCTGGAAAGTCCCCAAAGCCTCTGATAGTTGAGGAAAAGTCAAGTCTGGACATTGCACTCCATGATAAAAAAGGCAAAAGTTATTTTATATTATCCCAAAGAAAGGTAACACTCCAACTACCCATTCAAATGAGGAAGAGGAACTCAATGGACAAAATGTTTCCTTTAGAAAGGAATTAGAATTTCTAGATATTACCAGGCAATGGTCTTGCCATAGAGTAGAATGTACATAAACCAAGTCCCTCTTACCTCCCAGTAAAGACCCTCTAATTTCGTTTTTATTTGTTTGTTTCTTTGGGGGAACACCCTGCGATACTCGGGGGTTACTCCTGGCTATGCGCTTAGAAATCAATCCTGGTTTGGGGGACCAATATGGGATGCCGGAGGATCGAACTGAAGTCCATCTTGGGTCATCCGCATGCAAGGCAAATGCCCTACTGCTGCGCTATTGCTCCGGCACCAATGGCCCTCTATTTCTAAATAGAATAATTCATCAAATGTGGTGAACCAAGGACTGCGGCAGCATTTCTTCTCCTGACTTAAGTGAAGGGTATGGTTGGTTATTATTCTCTCCCTGTTTTTTCACTGCATAATGGACAAGGAACATATCATTTACTGTTTCCATTCAGTGTTGCCAGAACCAGGTAAACTTCAAGTCAGCTGCAGAAAAGAACTTGAAATGTCAGAACTGCTACATGTGAGTTGAAAGCAGTGACTGATGAGTTTCTCTCTCATGTCCCTTGGAAAATAGTCTATTTTAGGTAAATAGTAATGCAGTTACGATACTTTTATGCTTTTCTCTATTTCCCAGGGTCTATTGCAGTTATATTTACAATTTACTTGTCTCTGGTCATTAAAATAAATATAAAAACAGAAATCACACTGCATGACTGCCTGGCACCTACCTCATCTTTGTTTCGTCTAGTTGAATAGGTAAATTCTAAGTCTTTATAGGAGCCTAAAATAAAGACATCAAGTAGAAGAAACCTGAGAGACTCAGATGAGCAGATTAGAGTGGGAAATATTGCTTACATGTCAATAACTTTTCTGTACTTAGATATATAAGTGTTTATATACTGTACTGAGTCAATTACATGTCTATATCCAAACCATAAAACTCACTGAAATTATGTTCCTAAACAATCACTGGAATATTTCATTTTCAGAGTTCACTAGCGAACATTTAGTTTTCTCAGATACTGCTCAGTCAGGGCTCCATGCAGAATCCCCATGGTTGGAAGAAAGACTATTACAGCCTTCTCTGAATATTCTTAATTAATCACTGCAGGAGGTAGCTGGCTGACATAAACTCTGACATCTGTGGCTGACAGGTGTGGCTCACATAAGGAGCATGAGCACATTGCAGCAGGTGAAGACCATACCAGTACAAGCTTTTCAGGTTCTCAGATTGTAATTTCGGGAGAAGGGAATGGAACCTTTTCTAGTTTCAGACAGATCTTCCTTTCATTTCTGGTTAAAGCAGAAAATGGATAAAGGAGCTGTTCTTCTAAATCTCTACCATGGATGAAGTTTAGAGGCACTTCAGCCTAAGTGAAATAAAATCAGTGAAAGTGAATCTTAATTTAAATCTTAAATCTGCCTTGCTAGGCAGCATGACCAAGAGAAGTTAGAGTTGTTTTGTGGTTGTGGTTGTCTTTTTCTGGGGGGGGGGGGGGGTTGGGCCATACCCAGTGACGGTCAGGGGTTACTCCTGACTATGCGCTCAGAAGTTGCTCCTGGCTTGGGGGACCATATGGGACACCGGGTCTGGTCCATCCAAGGCTAGCGCAGGCAAGGCAGGCACCTTACCTCTTGCGCCACCGCCCAGACCTGTGGTTGTGGTTGTTGTTGTTGTTTTGTTTTTAGATAGAGACACTTGCTTTGGAATCCTGACATCTCTCCTTTCTTACACATAACTTAAAGCATGACATCTCTCTTTTCTAACTAGCTAATGTTGGGAACTTTTTTGAACTTTCTCTGGTTCTGTTTTCTATGCTGTAAAAGGGACTGCTAAGGCCAACTCATCAGTGTGAGATTTTAAGATATCATGCTAACATGTTTATTTCAGGTCTTAATTGTATTTTCATGAATATATTTTTATGAAAGTTCAAAAACTTCTTATACTATTATTATTAGCTTTTTTTTTTGGTTTGTTTTGGGGTCACACCAGGCAGCACTCAGAGGCTACTCCTGGCTTGTGCTCAGAAATTTCTCCTGGCAGGCTCCTGGACCAGATGGGATGCCAGGGATTGAACCTGGATCTAGCCTGGGTTGGCCAAGTGCAAGGCAAGGCCCTAGAGCTGTGCTATCACTCTGGCCCCTACTAGTAGCTTTTATGACATTTTTATGTGCATGAAATAGTACTTGTGATCTAAGATGTAAGAGGGTTTTCATAAATATTCATTTTCTTCCTCTTCATTTCCTACTCATACTGTTTAAGTGCACAGGCACCACCAGGTTTGTATCTTCTCCTGCTTGGGAATATTTCTGATGTATAAATTGGGTCACACCGAGTGATTCTCAGGGTTACTGCTGGTTATACGTTCAGAAATTGCTCCTGACTTGGGGGACCATATGGAACATCTGGGGATCAAGCCAAGGTCTGTCCTAGGTCAGCACATGCAAGGCAAATGCCCTACTGCTGTGCTTCCGCTCTGGCCCCTTGAACTATTTTTCTTAAGCAAATTCCTTAAATAATTCTCCTCTCCTCCTTTACCCAAACTCATTGGATCAAGAGGAGGAAGGGAGATGGGGGCATTGGTGATGGGAATGTTGCATTGGTGAAGGGGGGGTGTTCTTTTTATGATGAAAATCCAACTATAATCATGTTTGTAAACATGACATTAAAAAAGATATTAAAAAAGAGAGAGGAATGAAAGCAATGAAGTGGGCAGCACTCTGCAGAAAAACTGAGTGGAGCTTTCCTTTCAGTACAGTATTGGCTAAATTAGAAATCTCATCAAGCTTCAGTCTACTTCTATAAAAAATGTCATTAAGAGTTTCACAGAAAATTTGTGAAACGAAAATTCAAATATATGGCACTTTGAATCTTTGTTTTGTTTTAGGGAGCTACACATAATCTGTTCTCAAGGCTTATTTCTTTTTTTATTAATTTATTTAAAGAAAATGTATCACAGTTGACATAACTGATCATAATACATTTGTTTCAGGATCACAGAAAGCGAAGTTATTAAAAAATAGAAAAAAATAGAAAAACTAAAAACTAAAAAATTCAAAAAATAAAAATATAGAAAAAAGAAAGAATAAAACGTTCATTAGCAAGTATATTTGTGAAAATTATTGTATCTCCAATATAGTCATTAATACAATAGCAGAAGTTTCAGTAAGCTTCTTTTTTAAGATAGGCGGTACAGGGGCCGGGCGGTGGCACTGGAGGTAAGGTGCCTGCCTGCCTTGCCTGTGCTAACCTAGGACGGACCGCGGTTCGATCCCCCAGTTCCCCATATGGTCCCCCGTGCCTGCCAGGAGTGACTTCTGAGCGAATAGCCAGGAGTAACCCCTGAGCGTCAGTGGGTGTGGCCCAAAAACCAAAAAAAAAAAAAAAAGGATAGGAGGTACAAAGATACACTAAAACAAAAGATGTGTGTGGCAGTTGTTGTTTGCACAGACACAGCAAAATATGGGAGAAATAGAAAGGAAAAACCTTTGGCCTAAAAACAGGGAAACCTTACTCATGAAGTATTCTCACATAAGACCAACTCTAGGCTACAGGCATACTAGGTTGTCGAACCCCATAGTCATTCTCTGTGGTCCCAGTAAAAGCTCTTCACCATCATGATTGCTGCTAGCAGGCTTTTGTAGTTATAGATCCTGGTTTCTGTACAAGTCCTATGTCAAAGTATGGGTGTTGTGTAGCATCTTCTGGTTTCATCTCACCGTTAGGTAATAATGCAGAGAACCCTGCTCTGAAAGCAGGTTACTGCTGTTACCAAGTCATCAGGGTATCATAAGAACCCTCTTTGGCGTAAGTCTGTACCAAGGCTTATTTCTGGCTCTGAACTCAGGGTCCATTCCTGATAGGAATCAGGGCATAACATGTGGTGCCAGGGATTAAATCTGACTTGATTGCATGCAGGACAAGTGCCCTATCCCACCTCAGCATTTTGCTAGGCTTTAAAAAGTCTTTATTCCCCCCGCCCCCAATCATTCTTTCCCTGGGCTTCCAGGTGAGCTGAGCCACGTGTGTGTCCCCTCAGACTCACCGAACACTCGTCTATACATTGTCAGTGCTTTGGCTGGACTACCTAAGCACGTTCCTAGACTGACATCATTTTTCTTGTTTTGCTCATGTTAAGAGCTTTTGACTCATGTACTTTAAACATTTCCATCACAGCAAAGAACAGTAAAGTACTATCGTACTAAAATATTGTATTTTTCTTCACTCTTTCCATTTATTCCCAGATTCCATTATGACATACATCTTTGTTAAGGCTTAGTGAAGTCACACCCCAATTCCATACTGGCCATTTTACAAAAGAAAAGTCTCAAAGCTAACATAGCTAGCAAACATAAAATATAGCATATGGATGGGGTGTCTGAGATATTGTTGCCACGAGAGTCATCTGTTTGAATTTTCTAACTTGACTTAAAAAGCCTAACTGCCTCCATGTTTGTTTAAACTTTAATTCACTCCTATTTAGGTGTAACTTTCCTGTTTTCTCAATTACATGCTAACAGAGTTTTGTATATTTGGGAATATATTTTCTTACAGTAAAAGCTTTCAGACCTCTGCTTTATTTCACAGCTGTCTACACTTGAGGCCACATTTTTGGACATCTACTTTTTAATTTCCCTGTATTCTGCTTCTTTGGAACCAGTTCAAGTTTCTCCTCCAGTGCTGTATGGGAACTCACTTGTGGGTCACAATACATGTTTCCAAGGATGAACATTGAATTTCAAGAAGGGAGTAAAATAACATTATGGAAATCTTATGTTCAAACTCTGTTATGACTCATTAATTCTCTCTGTGTGATAACTTGATGATTCAAATCAACTGCATAGCTTCAAATAGATTTTGCTATGTGATTTGAGTTTGGTTCCTTTGTAGTTTTTCTCTGCTGTCTTCTATTTTCCTCAGTTCTTGGACTTTGACACAAAGTAAATTCAACTTCTGATGTTGCCTTTTTACTTTTTTTATCACTTAGGTCTCATGAGCTAAAATGATCCTACACAATCTATCTCAGGCGTTATTGCAGCTGTAACTACTTTGCTCCAAAAACTGTTTTTCTCATATTCATTACTTTGTCATTCAAGCTTATCATTATGTTGACATACTATTCACTCCTGTGTCTCATTAATTTAACATTCCACTGTGCTGTACAAAATAGCAAACATGTTTGGTGTCTTGAAACTGTTGTTGTGTGTGTGTGTGTATGTGTGTGTGTGTGTGTAAGTTTGTTAGATAGCCAATAGATTGGATAAATTGCAAATTTATTTCATCTTTATTTTTTTCTTTTTATTTTTGTTTAAGAAACAATGAATGACAGATTTCTGTGGACTATTTAAATCCATCTATACAATTACAGATCTTCCAGAGAAATTCGTCTTTATTTAATCTCTATTTCTGTCCTTTACTTTTTTGTTTTTGAAGATTTCTTAGGATACTGACAACATATGACTTGAAACTTGTCAGGATTTATGTTCAAATACCTTTAACTTATAAAAACATCTATCTCTTCTCTTTAAAAAAACTCCCATATAGTATTTTGCTCTTGCTAGGTAGATACAATTCTAGTTTTCAACAACCCTGGAATTCATATTTTCTTATTGTTTTTGTTGAAAAAAATAGAGATTTTTCCCTTTCCTTTGTTCATGGAATTTAGGATTTGGAATGAAAATTTAAATCAATCTGTGTTCCTTTCTAGATTTTCAGATACTCAGGTTCAAGGTAAGTGGCCAAATGAAATTTCTTTGTCATCTAATTAGCATTGAAATAGTTGGAACCAAAGACCATGTCTTCAAATTTTCTAAACTAGGTCTTACATATTCTGTGAAGTATTTCAGACCTTTATTTGTTACTACATTTTGTATATTTTCTTCTAAAAATGTGTTGCTTGGATGCTTCTCAAGCTCGACAGCATCCTGGTAGATTTGGATTTCCTGTTTAGTCATAGAGCCTTTAGCTAAATACTGAAGGGAATAATCACAAATTCATTTATTTCTTGAATCCAGGAATGACATCACATTTATTCTAGTTGTTCTAAGCTCCATATTATCCCTGGTACATAAATGGCTACCAAATTCTTCTCCAAAACGGCAAATTTCAAAAATCAAGTATCTTATTAGTCAATATTTAAATTTCAGACAAAGCAAGGATCCAACTCTGGCTGGATCTAGTCAATGTGCTCTTCCTAATAGTTTCAGGTAAAGTAAGAAAATTCAAATAAGACAGACTACCGAGAAACTCAATAACACTTAACAAAAAGATCGAGTTCAAATTCTTATTTTCCTAGCATTTGGCATAAAAATTCTTTCCAATTCTTTCCATTCATTCTGAAAAAAAAATTCACAAAATCTGTAGTGACTGTTTGAAGACAGAAGTCAAAGCAATGTCATTATTCTTTGGGAAGATGTCAATGGGACTGTTACCTCTAGTCCATACACCATCAATTGGGAAAGGATCTTATTTACATGGTAAGCTGCTGATGCTGGCTGACAGCTCAGCTTCTTCACCTCTTTCTAGCCTTGTCTTTATTCCCTGATATAATCCTTAACTCATTCTTAATCTCAGTAAACTTGGTTTAAATACTTGGGTATATAGATCCTGGCCTGTGTAGGTTGGGCTGAATTATATATCAAAACCCTTCAGGCTGGGTTTTTGTAGACCTGTCACTCCTGTACCAATCTCTCATTCCCCCTGAGTGAAAAGAGAGTTTTCCCAGATCCTGAAATTTATAATATTGATTGGTAATATAGAATCAACTTTCTAGTTACATAGATCTGGATTTATTTTTGACTCTGGACCTTTAGTCTTAGAGCTGCTCCTCAGTTCCTCAGAACTCCCATGAGGAAGATGCTTCTTCCTGGCTCTATGACTAATTTCTCCTGGACTTTATCTCATTCCTCATGAGGTGCAACAGATCACAAAAATACCAGAACAAGGGGCCCGGGAGATAGCGTGGAGGTAAGGCGTTTGCCTTGCATGCAAAAGGCCATCGGTTTGAATCCTGGTGCCCCATATGGTCCCCCATGCCGGCCAGGAGAAATTTCTGAGCATGGAGCCAGGAGTAAGCCCTGAGCACTGCCGGGTGTGACCCAAAAAAAACAAAACAAAACAAAAAATACCAGAACAAGACATTTTTGCATGACATAGCTTAATGAATAAGCTTGATTAAATTATTTGTTTTAAGTAGGACAGTAACTTGGTACTAAGAGTAAAAAATGAAGATTTGACCCTCCTCCTACTTCAGGACTCTGCTAAATTCCTAATGATGATTTCCTAAGGATTTTAAGGAAGAAAAATAAAATTGTGTAATTTCAATTGTTTTATTTCTAAAAAAAAGAATTAAGTAGGTAAAAATGGAAAAAGGAGTGCATGCCATTTCCATATTCATTAAAAGAAATTCCTTTGTACTGGCCTATTTTAGCCCCAAATTGGGTTTAAAGTCAAAGCTTATCATATTCTTAAGTTAAAACTTTCTAGAATTATTTGTCTCTTTGCTTCTGAGCCAATAAAAAGCTCAATATTGAACTTTTGAAATGAAACACTCTCAAATCTGTTCACTTTACTTATTCTATTGAGTCTCACACCTTTTATATTCTCTGATGAGTCCATTTAAATTCTCACCTAGCAAAAAAGTGGGTATAAATTTTTTCTCCTTCTATGGTCAACCCCAGTTCCAATTAACTAAAGGTTCATACTTGACAGCTCTGTTGCTGATTTACCCAACTTTGCTACCATTCACTGGGTAGGGCTTTGGGCAAACTCCTCTCTCCTATGGCTTGCTTGACAATTTAAGTTGTTTTCTTTCATTAGATATTCAAAACCCTTATTGTCCAATTAATTTCACAGTGGGACCTGAATAGGATTCCTCAGAGCCTAGTAGAATTATTTATTAAGCTCTATGATCCACCTAGGAGATAACACATCAATCACTTTTCATGTTATCTGCTTTCATTTGAACTTACTGTGGGCTTACTTGTTCAGGGATAGTATTCAGCAAAGGAGATGACATAAAATTTAAATATAACTTAATAAATCATTGAAAATCTACTGATAATTTCAACCATAATTTAGCCATCTTTACAATATCCTACATTTAAAATAATAGAAAATAAAAATAAATATTGTATAAAATTACCAAAAATCAAAGAAATGTTAGTTAAGCTACCAGCAATATGTTTGTATATTCACTTGCTAAATTTAAATTATAAATGGGGGGGTGTGGGAATGGGAGGCATCATACACTTCTATTCAGGATATGAATCAGTACAAACATTTGGGAGGAAAATTTGGTGATCTGTATCGATCTCTTAAAAAGAGTTAATTAAATCAGTTCCACTTCCAAAAATTAAACCTGGGAAACCTAGGTTCTGGCAAAGAAATATGTCATTAGAATACTTTAACAGGAAAAACTAGAAAAGATATGACCCAAATCAAGTAATTAGTTAAATAAACTGTGAAAAATCATTTTAATAATCTATTAAAAGCCTGTCAAACATGATTTTTCAGCAGAATATATGACAAAAAAATCAAGACATGAAAAATTAGATCAGGACACAGGATGCAAGTATTAAAAGTAAACATAATCTATTTTATAGAGATATTTCTATAATAATAAATATATACATACAGATTTACATATGTGTAAATGTGTAAAAGTATACTACAATAACTATTACCTGGGCTACTTCTATGTCTTTCTAATTTCCTTCAAAGAAGTTAAACTAACATCA
>PVKC010021429.1:0-18165 GCA_004027635.1 Crocidura indochinensis | reverse complement strand
TAGATCCACCATCCAGAAAACTTCTCATTTACATGGGAGGGATGGAAAAGTATTCTTAGACAAAAATTACTTGCAATATTCATGCTATCCAAGCTGACTCTAAGTAAACTATGCAAAGAGCAAATATATAAATCAGATATCCAATGTAACAGCAACAATCATGCACAATACAATGGCACAACAGCTTTCTGTGTCAATAGTATCCTTAAATGTCCATTGACTAAACCCTTTATCAAAAGACACAGAGTAATAGGTTGGATCAGGAAACAGTACTAGCCATCTGCTACCTGCATGAAACACATTTGAAAGTTCAAGTTAGACACGGGCTCAGAGTAAAAGAATGACAAAAATATACAAGCTACTTGAAAACAAAATAAAGCTGAGATAGTCATAATTATACCAGACCAAATTGCATTCAACCTTAAGAAAGTACTTAGTGCAAAGATGGACACTACATATTGATCAGGAAAAAATAGATCAAGAAGCACTAACCTCTGATCAAAATTTATGCACCAAATGTAGACTCAGAAAAAATATGTAAAACTTTTGCTTATAAACCTAGAGAAACTTATAAATGGAAACATTATAATATTGGGGGAATTTAACACCTTATTATTACCACCGAACAAAACCACTAGGCAAAACACTAGAAAAGGCATAAAAGCCTTAAAAGAGAAACTAGATGAACTAGGACCAATGCATTTATATATAGGGTCTCCACCCTCAAAAATCTAAAGACACATTCTTCTCAACAGCACATGAAACTTTCTTTAGAATTGACCATATTCTAGGACACAAATTTAACTTATATAAAGTCACACAGACACAGACACACACACACACATATATATATATATACCAATATATGTTATATATAAATAAGAATTATACCAAACAACCTATCAAACCACAATGCCCAGAGATCAAGATTGATTGTAAAAGGATGTGGAAGAAATCTAACTTCTGGAAACTAAACAACATGCTGCTCAACAACAGCTGGATCAAAGATGATATCAAAGAAGAAATAGATTGCTTAAGACTAATGATAATGAAAAAAATTGCCAAAATCTTTGGGACTCAACCAGTGATGCTCAGGGGTTATCCTGGCGATGTGCTCAGAAATATTTCCTGATTTGGGGGACCATATGAGATGCTAGAGATCGAACCAAGGTCTGTCTTGGGTCAGTCGCATGCAAGGCAAATGCCCTAATGCTATACTATTGCTCTGGCTTGGAAGTTGGTTTTATTAAAGAAAAAGGTGTTCTGACTGATTGGCTCAGGAAAAGAACACACTCAAAAGATCAGGGATACCATAATTTCACTGCTACCATGCTTCTCAGATGTGGCAGTGTAGGGTTTAGGAATATGGTGCAGGTGGTGATCCACACTCAAGTAATTTTATTTTCCAAGTTATTATCGCTGATCCTTAGAATCTTCTGAAATATTTAAATGATGGGATTCCTCTCTAATACTTTCTATGAAGCTAATATTATACTCATCCCCAAAGCTGACAGAGAAACTACCAAGAAAAAAAAACTACAAACCAATTTAACTAATGAACATTAATGCAAAATCCTTAGTGAAATCTTAGCATACTGAATCCAACAGCACATCAAAAATATTAAGCATCATGACCAACTGTTTCATTCCAGGGATGCAGTATGGTTCAATATATGCAAATCAGTCAACATTATACACCACATTAGTAAAAGGTAAAAAATATCATGTTCATATCAATTGATGCAGAGAAAGCATTCAGCAAAATTCAATATCCATTGAATGTTGGCCAGCTATAAAGTCAATACACACAAGACAGTTGCATTCCTGTATGCAAATAATGACTGAGGAGAAAAAGAGTATAGTCTATCCAATGTAAAATAATGTCCAAAGCTATCAACTATGTAGGAACCAATATAAAAAGAAAGGTGAGAGACCTACACCATGAAAACTTCAAAACACTTCAGAAAAAAAAATTGAGAAGACCTAAGGAAATAAAAGAACATTCTATGCTCATGAATTGGGAGAATCAATATCATCAAAACAACCATGTTACTTAAACTCCTACAGAAATTCAAATCAATCCATATTCAAATTTAAACAACATTCTTCAAGGACTTAAATAATCAATTATAAAGTTAGTGTGAAGCCATAAAAGACCTACATAGCAAAATCCATATTGAAAACAAAAAACAGGGAGACATCTCATTACCTAATTTTAAGCTCTGCTACAAAGCCATATTGATCAAAACAGCATATTTTGGAACAAAGACAGATTCTCAGACCAATGGGTAAGAATAGAATATCCACCAACAAGCCAGAAAGTATATGGTCAACTTATCATTGACAAATAAGCCAAGTATTTGAGATGGAATAGACAGTCTCCTCAGCAAACGGTGTTGAAACAATTGGATAACCACATTTAAGAAATTAAAGATTGATCTTTATGTCACACATTACACAAAAGTCAATTCAATATAAATAAAAGACCTTGATCTTAGACCTAAATCTATAAAGTTCAATGAGGAAAACATAGGCAGAACATTTCAAGACTTAGACCACAAAGAAATCTTTGATGATAGGATGTCAGTGGCAAGAGCTATAGCATCAAAACTGAATAAATGGGACTACATCAAACTAAAATTTTCTGTATAGCGAAATAAATACAGGATGAAATTAGAAGATAGCCAACTGAATGGAAGAAAATTTTTGTACTAAACATATCAGATAAAGGTTTGATATCTAGGATATGTATACAAAGACACATACATTTTTATGATTTATATGTGTATATATACAAGAAATTTATATATAAAGGTCAAATCCACAAAACTTAAAAACCCTAAAAAAATAGGGAGAAGAAATGAGCAAACACATCTCTGAGGAAGATCAACAGATTACCAACATAAACATGAAACAATGTTCAACATCACTTATTATTAGGGAAATTCAAATCAAGGCAACAATGAGGTATCATCTTATACCAGTGAGGATAGTACATATCAAAAATAATCGAACTAATCTCTGTTCATGGGAATATGGTGAGAAGGATATGGTGAGAAAGAAACTCTCATCCACTGCTGGTTGAAATGCTGCCTGGTTAAGCCTTTATGGAAAACAGCATAGACAGTTCTCAGTAAACTCAAATTTAGGTGCCATATGACCCAGAAATCCCTCTTTTGGTTATCTATACCCAGGATGGAAAAATAATTACCCAAATGGATGATGCATACCATTATTCATTGCAGTACAATAGATAAGACTTGGAATCTACCTAGATGCCCAATAACAGACTAGTTGAACATGAAGATATGATACATATATACAATAGAATACTACATAGCTGTAAAGAATGATACAATCATGCAATCTGCAGCTATATGAATGGAACTAGAAGATGTTATGTTAAATAAAGTTAGCCAGAAGAAGTATAAATACAAAATGATATCACTTATATGTGGCCATTAGAATAGCTTCATGAAGAGACACAATAACAATGATCTAAACAATAGTTGTCTTGAACATTTGGCTCCAGAGTATAGTGAGAAGGAAAAAAACTTGTGGAAGAGGAGAAATACAAAAGCTTATATTCTTTTTTGCTACTTCAAAAAGATCTTCAGCAATGAATGTATCTGTTTAGATTGAGCAGGTGTTAAAGTTACCTTGCTCTTTACAGATACTATGATAATGTTCAAATGCTTTTATCTACAAAAACTGGTGCAGCATGCATTAGGAATCCATGGCTCCCACTACAGTACTTACTATCAGAATGTTATAGTCACTTAAATTTTATATGTCTAGAATAACTCTTTAATATCTTTTTTTTGAAACAATAGTTCTTGGAGATATAGGTTGGTTGCCCTGCTTTTCAATTACAGTGCTTTATTAGCCTCCAAATATAGTGCTCATTATGATAATCTCTTGACAAATATTCTAATCTATTCATTTTACATACAATTCCATACAATTCAACCTACTAATATGATCTAATGTTTATGTCCACAGATATCACTGGAATAGGCAGCTACATGCCATAGAATCTTGATAGAGTTAATTTATTATGTTTTTGCAATTTAGTTTCAATGCAAACTAGTTTACTATAACATCATAATGCCCATTTTGTCAGTTTTTTTTTTCAGGAAAGAAAGCTGGATGTTAAAGACCACTAGATGATACTTCATATGTGGACTCCTTTTACAATGCTTATTAACATGTTACTTAGTATTCTGGACTTGAAAATTATGATTGTTTTAAGATCGTTCTATGAACAATCTAACCAGGGAAGCCTTATTTCAGCAAAGTTTATCCTCACCAATAATGATTTGTCTAGGAACTGGAAAACCTTCCCATTGACCTGTCAGATTTATTTTTTAAACTCTGACCAATTCTACCTGGTCAGTTTTTCAACTGCAACCTATGGATCTTTCTTCATTGTGTGTGTGTGTGTGTGTGTGTGTGTGTGTGTGTGTGTGTGTGTGTGTGTGTAAGAGTGTGCAGTGGCCACCTCTATCTGTCTAATGTTTGTCTGTACACAATGTCTGTCTATGTTGTATATATATTCCTTCCCTGTTATATATAATCCTTCCTCTTCTCCTCTCCCTACTTACCTATTTACAATTACTTTTCTATCCTTCTGCTCTATTGCCCTTGGTCTACTGTGTCTAACTATTTAATTCTTTTTACTTAGTTCTTAAATCGTTAGAAACCAGATAATTTTTCCCAACTACAATAAGCTGCCAGCAGACTCCCAAAGCAAAATGAAGCTTCCTAACCTGCCTTGTCTCAGCCAGGTAGAAGCTGTTCTCTGAAATACCTCCCACCTTCCTTCTCCCACCTTCCTTCACTGTGGACTGTTGATCATTACCGGATTCGGTTTTTGAGAAATCCTACTCTCAAGGACATTTCCTAATCTGTGACTGCTGTGAGCCATTTTTCAGACTCCACAAGACCATACTACAAGGCTGAGGCTGTGTTCTGAATTTTACACCTCCCTCCACTGATTATTTTAAATGACTTTTAAAGGAAATATGTATATTTCCTTGGCATATTTCTTTAGGTGTATTTCTTTAACAGGCATACTTCTTATTGTATATTTCCTTATGTAGATGTAGTTTTCCCTACCCTTTTATAAAAATTTTATTTATTTAGTAGAGATCCTAGTAGATGAGTATCTTTTGGGTTCTGAATTTATTGTAGAACCAGGTTATATGGATTTCTTAGTTTGGTATTTTTACCCCCATATGCACGGTAGTGGACTGTGGCATTGTTCTTCTTAGCATTGGCACATTAAAATGGGAAAATACATATAGAAACAAGTACTTATTTAATAGAAATAGAAATATCTATTTTTTTTATTGCAGGGTGGCTTCTCATTCTGAATATCTGACACAATGACTTGACTTAGGCTTTAGTCAATCTGATATTGGCTACTCATCCCAGAACCTTGGATCCCATATTCAAACTGGTATGGTTTTCTGCACCAGCACCAGGTATCAAACTTCTACTTCTACCAGGAAAGATCCTAATGCTGTGATAGTAATGACTTGCTCCAGTGTGGAATCATATGACATCCTAATGACTTGGAAATAGCAGATTTCATAACTTGCTTTCAGGGTATGTTTCCCTGCCTAGTGAAATGAAACCAGAAGTTGCTCCATGACATCCTGGATGCATACATTAACTACATATGAGTTTTAATTTATTTTCACTCCTTATCTATGTCAGGTAGTCTTTTTTAATTCAATATTCTATTACAAATAAATAGAAAAATGTGTAGGAAGATCATAAATCTAAGAATCATCATACCAATGGTTTAATTCAGCTCTCTATAAAACATATTGTGTTCCAAACACTATTCACATGACAAAAAGGTCATAAGGAAGATTATTTTATAAATTAATGTTTGTATACATATTTTAAAATATATATAGAGAGAGATCAAAAATTTTATTGTCTCCTTTGAACATTATTTGTCATGGAACTTTAGTCTTGACCTGCAAGTAGGTATGAATTTAACTAAAAAATGACTCCAAGGAACTTTGAAACCTGTCACTTTTATTCCTTCCCAGACAGTGTATATTTGATAACTTCTCTTATTGCCAACCTAAAACAGTTTGATTTACAGGATTAAAGTCCAATAAGATATAATTCACAGGATAATTTGAATTTATTCATATGAACTTATTCATAATCATATACTCAGTTACCAATATGGGGAAGTGTGAGAAAAATATAATGTATAAAAACACAGACCAAAAGACAGTGGTTATTAGAATTAGTCCATTACTAATGATTTTAATGTTTCTAGATAATGTAACATAAAGTAAATTTTTACATTTATTTAGCTTAGAAACATGATTTAGAAAGCATATTCATTTATATAAAATTAAAAGCATATGTACATGTTGGAAAATTACTAATTGAATCACCATGAATTACAAAGTTACAAAGTCATTCATGATTGTGTTTCTGGAATATAATATTCCAAAACCAATCTCTTCACCAGTGGGACTGCATTCATTTTGTTACATGAAGACAGTTGATTTTCTTACCTTAATTATTTCATCAAGAGTTTTTGTTAAAATGTTCAATATTTTCTTCCGTGATTCTTTCTTGTTCTTAGATATTGAAATGCATCTCAATTTAATTATAAACTTCACTTGTCTGTTAGTGACCTGATTTTCTAAATGTTACTAAAAACCTGTGAGATATATGCTAATTAGATGAAAATCTAAACATTTCTATAAACTGAGAAACCTATTTAAAGGTAATATGATTTATACCTGCAAAGTTTCTTTGATTTCTTTGATAATATTTTGCATTATTGTATATAACCAAGTCCTATTTTAGGATAACTGTCTATGTTAGTAAATAAAGAGCCAAGAAGATAGTATAGGCAGGGGTTCTCAAACTACGGCCCGTGGGCCACATACTGTATTTGTTCCCATTTTGTTACTTCACTTCAAAATAAGATATATGCAGTGTGGATAGGAATTTGTTCGTAGTTTTTGTTTTTAGTACAGTCCAGCCTCCTACGATCTGAGGGACAGTGAACTGGCCCCCTGTTTAAAAAGTTTGAGGACCCCTGATATAGGGACTAAAGTACATACTGACATGAGCACTATCCTGGTTCAATCTCCAGAAAGATATGCTCCAAGCCTTACCAGATGTAAACATGCAGGCACAGATTATGAGGTCTTAAAACATTATCAGGATAGAGTTGGCCCCTAAGCAATACAGCTTCCTTGGTCCATTGCATTGAACCATCTAGCTTAGTTGGCAAAGAATTACCAGGAGCGTCCTTAGGCCCTCTTGAATACAATCACTAATCCAAAAGAAGAAAAAAATGATAGAGAATAAGAGACAGAAATATTATACTGACTATGCAACAGTGTGCTGCATTCAATACAATGGAATAAACTACCAATCACTAACAATGCTCCTGTAATTATTTTTAGCTATTTAATCTATTCTGAAACTTAAATATAACAAATATGTATATGTAGTTCTCCCACAGTGTATTAAATTTTTGCAAACAAAACTTTTCATTTTCAGGTCCCACAAATCTACTTAGCGTAGTGCGTATGCAGAGACGTTAATAAGATTTGCCAAAATGAATTAAAATATAGTGACAATAAAAAAGGGGATCCAATGAAGAAAAATACTTGAATGCAAAGATGTGGGAGATTTTTTCAAACTTATTGAAGAGATTTTTAAATAGAAGCATTTCATAAACAAGCACACACAAATAAATTTATAATTTTCATTTTCTATCAACATACTAAACAGTACTAGCATGTAAAGATCTGTTTAAAAAATTCTATTCTACACTTTGGTTGGAATGAGCCAGGCACTTACTAAGGACAAAAATAAATGTAATTAAATGATACTTTAATGAACATCTATATATTTTCTATATATAACAATTCTTCAGTTAAAATTTCTCATGTCTAATATGATGTGAGAATGTTTTATTTATAAATGAAAACTTGTGACCCTAATTTTGAAAGTCTGAAACCTCATGACTGCATTCAGTGTATTCAAAGAAATCTTCATTTCAAGTTTGTTAATTAAATTTGTGAATCAATGGCCTGGGGAAGTTTTCACTAGAAATGTAATATTCAGTGAGGCATTATTTAGTGAACATATATAAGTTCAAGTTCAGTTGTGAAAGCATATTATAAAACTATTTCATGCAACCTCAAAATATTAATTTATTAAGAAAGTATCCTTTATATCAATTTACATTAAACAGAAATTTTTTTAACAAATGTAGATGTATTTTTCTTATCTTATTCAACACTGTTTTGATCATTACCATATCACTCCTCTCCACTCTAATTTTACTAACTTCCACAAAATCCTCTTGCCGATTTCTATACTAGTCTCATGAGAAAAGGTAAGATCTCAAAGGTGACCTCATTTTTAATGCCTCTTAAATATGTCTGAGTACATTAGTGTCACTTCATTATGAACAATCAGTTGCAAGTAAACAGTAACTTGATAAAGACTCCATATCCCCAACTTTAAACTAAAATTCTATTTAGAAGAAGACAAAAAATGTTTCACAAAGAAAAGTTAGGTGACTCTTACTATTAGCAAAAGAAGAAACATATTTATTATTAACACTGAAAGATTGGGATGAACATAAATGATATTCTGTATATATTTGACTCCATTTAGTATGAAGTTTTATGTGGCAGAAAATAATCTTAGATTGTCAGAGTTGTCAAAACTCAAGAGTCAGTTCTATATTTTCAAGCTGAGAACAATTGTACAAATAATTTTATTAATACAGTGAAAGTGGGAAAGGCTAGACATAAAGAACAGAATGTTAGAAAATATTAACATACACCAAGATCACTATAATTTGCCCACTTTTCAAATCGAGAAATTTAGGCCTAAAATTTTGTTTTATTTCTGTGCCACACCTTGCTGTACTCAGAACATACTCTGATGCTGAACTCAGGGATCTCAGAGTGAACCATAAGGACAGCTGAAATCCAACTTTGATCAGCTCCTTAGCTGCTATTCTATCTTTCTGGCCGTAAGCCTGAAATTTTTGAGATAGAGGAAATTATGCTATATCTAAGGAAGGGATAGTCATTTAAAACACATTTTCCTAATTTCAAAAATCATGCCTTTTCTGTTGGACCACATCCGCATCTGTTTTCTCATTAAAAAAATTCTATAAAGTCCCAGATACAAAAATTATAGAAGACTAAAACCTACATATTTGGTTCATCTTACACATTAAAGACAGTGATATTGAAAACTAAATGCACATCACATCAGATACGTTAGTCATGTATATACATGCAAGCTTACATATTATTTTTAAAATATATTAATCATATAATCCATATAATGTATATTTTACTGTATATTCACTATATCTGGCATATTTAAATATTTTTGCTAAAAATAATACCAATAAAAGACACATCTTTAAAAAAAAAAGAAAATTTAGGGGCCTGGGAGATAGCATGGAGGTAAGGCGCTTGCCTTTCATGCAAAAGGTCATCGGTTTGAATCCCGGTGCGCCATATGGTCCCCCGTGCCCACCAGGAGCAATTTCTGAGCATGGAGCCAGGAGCAACCCCTGAGCACTGCCGGGTGTGACCCAAAACCAAAAAAAAAAAAATAATGTGAATTTGACAAATGGCAAAAATAATATTGACCCTGTACAAAATTTGAAGAACAAACACAATAAAGGCAAAAGATCAAATAAAACATTAAGATTTGAAAACAAAAATAGTATAAAGAAAACACTGTGATTTCTTATTCTTTCACATATACTCACCAACTCTCATACTCACTCATACACTTACACTCACACTCATAATGTACATATCGGTATTTCTTAAAAATAAGATTTTTCCTTAGGGTTTTGTTTCCTCAAGAAAACATGGGAAAGGAATGTACTCAGCTATTCAATAAGTGCTTGATAAATAAGTGGAAACAAATGAGAGTAAAAGTGAACTATTTGATTTCTATTAGTTCTATCAGGGAGAACGATCTTCAAACTGGAAAAGATGCAATAAACATTGTTAAGAACTAACTGAAGTTTAAGATGGATGAAAAGACAGTAGGAGTACCTGACTGTCTTACATAAATGATTCAACTTCCCACTCTGAGACTCAGAAAATTGCTCATGAAGTACCAGATATTAACTGAGTGTGTCATATGAATAAAAAAAAAACTTTTGAATAACATGTCATATTGAAACCGCTGAGAATGGTAAGTCATATTTAGCTACATTTAACATATCTTTTGAAAATACTAATATTAAGCTCTTGTATTATGATTATAAGTTCAATAAAATATGAATTTATTGAGTCCTATTACTATTTGAAAATTATTAAGAGAAAATTAAAGACATGAAATAAGGTTACTGACAGCAATGTCAAAATTCAATGA
Source organism: Crocidura indochinensis (assembly GCA_004027635.1). Taxonomy (NCBI): domain Eukaryota; kingdom Metazoa; phylum Chordata; class Mammalia; order Eulipotyphla; family Soricidae; genus Crocidura; species Crocidura indochinensis. The sequence goes on along the minus strand of PVKC010021429.1, from coordinate 7,749 downwards.
ACACTTACTTCATGTTAAGCATTAGTAATTCATTTACTCTTTACTAGTCTAACAATGAAAGTTTTAATTCCATTTTTAATAATGAAGAACTCGATTTAGACAAATCAAGTTTGTCTATAGCCAAACTACACAAGATCATGCATTTGGTTCAAGGTAAGTCTACAATTCAAACCCAGGATATTCTATTTCCAGATTTTGTGACTAAAATGTATATCTCATATGAAAAATCTGATAAATTTTAGATAACATTTTCCATAAAATTCTTGTAGAAGAGATGAACATGTTTGCTTTAGATTTTTGAATGCATTTCAATGATTCAGCTTCGAAGCTAACTGAACATTTGCTCAAGAACCATATTAGATCTTTATCAATGCACAACAAATGTTTCTCGTATTTTTCCCTCAGCCTCCATATATCAAAACAAGCTATTAATAATATTCTTATCGTTGAAATAGACAAAGTCTCAAAAGGCTCACAAATAATACACTTGCAAATAGTATTCATCTTAGAATTATAACTCAACTTTTATAAAGAGTCATATTAAAAGGCTTTAAGAACTTTAAGGAAATGGGGGATATTGTTGGTGGGAAAGTTGCATTGGTGAAGGGGGGTGAGTCATTTATGGCACCCCGTTGTGTTTGTAACCATGGTACTTTCATAAAGAAATTATAAAAAATAACTTTAAGGAAGTTTATATATATTTATATATATGTTAGAGTGAAAAAATGCAAGGTCTTAAGTAATAAAGATGAATTTTGAAAAAATGTAATGAATACAAACTGACTATGTTTAACCTACCAATTTTATAAACACATTTATATAGAGTCCTTTAAAACACTGGGGATATCTTCCATAAAGTACCTGGAAATAATGGTCTTATCTCTCATCAATCTTATTTCTAAGAATTGTTCATAAGAAAAATAATGAAGAAAAACAAAATAAATAAATAAAATAGCCTAACGTCTCTTATAGTAGTGTCATCATATTCCACAGTCTTTAATGTCCTTTAAGCAAAATAATTGATACAGAATGTTATATAGAACAATGTTTAATGAAGAAATCATCATAAGCAACCTGCAAAATACATTTAGCTTTTGAAGAATGAGAAAAAGAAAATAGAAAAATAAACATAAGTAGAAATGAAAAGAAAGAAAAAAAGAGCACTCACAAATTGTTTTTCACTGTGATCAATCCAATAAATACTGGTATACTTGGACTATTGCACGCATGCATATATATATATATATAAAAGTAATTAAAACACTATCTTAGAATAATATTCATTTTTATGCAATTTCATACAGAATTTTTATTGTGGTTTTCTAATTGTTTTTTCTCTAAATGTTCATTGTAACTCACTAAAATGACCACACAGTCCACTAATAGGTAACATCTTTCAGTTTAAAAGAACACAGTTCTAGAGAAAGTCTCCAAGAATATATAACAATGTATTAATAGGGACTATATGAGGCTATATAAGTTTCCATTGGAATTCCATTTATGCTTTTTTATATTGTTTTTCTAACACAAACAAACAAAAAATATGACTATTTTTAATGCAATAAAATTATCTTAAGAGCAAGAGATGAGGAACTGGAGTGTTAGCACAGTGGTAGGGCATTTGCCTTGCAAGTGGCTGCTCAGGATGGACCTGGGTTTGATCCCCAACATCCATATGGTTCCCCAACCCAGGAATGATTTCTTAGCACAGAGTCAGGAGTAATCCCTATCACCTCTAGGTGTGCCCCTCAATCCCCCCACTCCAAAAATAAAAAATAAAAAACAGAGATAGATAGATAGATAGATAGATAGAGAGAGAGAGAGAGAGAGAGAGAGAGAGAGAGCAAGAGAGAGAGCAAGAGATGTGGCTCAGGAAGAATATTCTTTGCATTAGCATAAGGTCCTAAGTCCAATCCTCTACATTAGACAGTTCCCAAGGGTGGACCACACATTTTAAAAAATGCTGCAATGACAATAATTGAAAGACCCCAAACTCAAAAGAAGATAATGTGTTTAGGGACTAAAAGAACAAACATGTTATTAGTCAACTTTAAAACCCAAGTATACAAGCTCACAAAATGCCCATTCCATCTATTCTCCATCTACTCTTATAAAGAACAAATCTTGTCAAAAAAAAAAAAAACCTTCTGAAAGCTTTTACAGAAGAATTCCCATTGAAGAAAAACAGGATGATAAAGCCTAAAAATTATGGCATATTAAAAATAGTAACAAAGGATCTGTTCTCTTCAATATTTTTGTTTTGTTTTGTTTGAGGAGACACCCAACAGTGATGAGTGGATATGGGCTCAAAACTGACCTTGAGAGGTTGGTGTGGGACAATATTCAGTGCCCAGAAAAGAACCACAAAAATGGTAGGCAAACATATTACCTTCTGTAATATATTTTGGATCCTCTTTTTCAATGTTGGCAAAACTTTATTTCAGTCATGATCTGAATGCATACAAAAATTGAATGCATACAAATCATGGAAATGGAAAACCTGGTAATATTTTGGTGCATAAAATGAGGAACTATCACAGTGGGGTGCCCTGCATCAAGTAAGAACAATGAACCCTTTTAATAACATTCCTCAATAGCATTCTGGCTCCACAATTAGTTTTTTATTTTAACTTCAATTTTTGGGATACTTATTGCTAGTAGTATACTGTTCTCACAATCTCTTTTATACTTAAGACACATTTAGGGGTTTTTCTCACTGTAGCTAAAATAACTGAACTACCTTGAGAGATGGTAAGATTATAAATTGTACTTTCAGACACAGGTGAGATAACCAGCCAGTTGGGATACCGCAGAGAACTTGTGAATCATAGAAAGCTAGACTAGTCAATTAATAATGATTTTTTCTAGTCTGATATTGCAGTTTGGGGCATTGTCTTAGGTATTACCTGTGGAGATGATCAAGAGGCCAAATGCAATGCCAAATATTGAATCAGGGCCAGCTGCACAAAAGGTAAGTAAGTGGCTTACCCCTTGTACTATCTCTCTAGCTTAATGAAAATATTTTTATGCTTCTGTACATACAGGTAATTATGTGAATATTGCATATTGCTTACAAAAATATATATTATACTTATATACAATAGGAGTTCAACATAATTTTGCCCGGTTTTTCTGCATTATAAAAATAAAGGTTTTCATATCAGAAATTTAAATTTCACTATTTTATATAACTGTACATTATCCCAAATTAAATTTGTATTGTTCATTTAGTTAGCTAATAACATCAGTAGTTATTCAGGATGTTTCTAAACCTTGTTATTGCAATTTGATAACAATATTGCAAAAGCATCAAATCTCATTATTAAACATAGAAATATATTTGTCATAATTATATAAACATTAACAAGTTTTTCTCTGTCTTTGTTTTAGCTTGAGAGGACCATTAAGCATTTTTAGGGGATACCCCTGGCTTGTGTTCATAGATTACTACTGGTGGTGCTCAGGGAAATTTTGACTTGATCAAAGTGCTGTGATATAAAATTATGCACATTACAGCAATAATAAAACATGTAGAAATGAGTATTTAATGATAAGTTCACAGATGTTCTATATATGGTGGCCGATGTAACTTAATGAAATGTTTTAAACACAAATTGTCTTAAGGTTGATACTAAAAAGAAAGTCTTTACATATATGGTAGTCTGGGCTTATTTATAACCACTATTTCCTAAGATTCAAGTAATTTGAAATTCCATTAATTATGCTTGATAGGCTACAGCAAATATATTGCAGAAAAACAGTGAACTCTCACCCTCCCTTAAGCTGTCCCTTAAGGTAAGCCTTATAGAGCACATGAAACAAAACTGTCAACAAAAATGACACATTTAAAAAGCATATGGAAACTACCAGTTGTCACAAATTCATTTTTCCTTTTGAACAGTCACTACTAGAGATTACAAGAGACCACTAATATCGAGATCATGTTTCCTAGAATCCCTGCAGTCATGTTATAGCCATATAACGTGGTTTCCAACCAATGAAAGTAGTACACTTTGGAGCACTTTTTAGAAAAGAAATTACTTAACTTTTATTCTTTCCTCCTGTACTCAAACTAGAAACCATATATGGCAGAAACCCAATCTTAATCTTGCTGACAAAGACAATGTTTCAGGAGAGCATTAAGACATGAAACACGACCTTGTGAAATTAAGCACTCTGACATTTTTTGGTTGTTGTTTTATAAAAGAGAAACAAGTTTCTATTTTATTTGAGCCAATGTCTTGGTTATTAAAGGATATTTTTGTTACAGTTCTAGTTCCACAGATACACCAATAGACACAAACACATGTCTACAATGCACGCACACTGTGCACTAAAGATTGTCAAACAAAGGTAGTAAAAAAAGAAAAAAAGGAAAAGGAAAAATTGATATATATGATTAATCATCAAAACATAAAAATACAACTAAGACATGAGAAATGGGCTGGAGAGATAGTACAGCAGGTTGGCACTTGCTTATCACACAGTTGACACAAGTTTTATTCCAGCATCTTATATGGTAAACAAAGCTTCACATGGAGTAATTCCTGAGTACAGAACCAGTAGTAGTCCTTGAGTATTATCAGGTATGATATCCTCCCCATTCTTCTGCTTCTTCCAAAGGAAAAAAAATGAAGCAAACAGCTGATTTATTAATTGAGAAAGGACAAAATGCCATAATAGAACATAAATAATAGAAACTTTTTTATACTTAGAAAATTGACATCATATTGAAAAAACTATATTGTCATTTAGATACCTTGTTTTTTCTTAAAATTATTATGTTTCATGCCAAAACAAACACTAATGAAAACAATTTTATTTGGATACAGTTACTTCATTATAAATGTCTAGCAGATTAAATAACAAAGTTGGTATATTAGTCTGATTAAAAAGTGACTAATAAAGATTTTATGAGAAATTATAATGAAATTCTTTCAGTGAATATATACCTGATAAAATATAGACATTTGTGCAGTTTTCAAAAACAAAAAGGTGAATAAAATAGTTGCTTTTTTGGGAAAATATGGCTAGAAAATTTCACTACTTTTATTGAAAAGACAAAATATTTTCATTTTAATTTCAACAACTTTTTTCCATATCAGTAGCTTGAACAGTTCATTTTAAACATAGAATCAAGTATATAAGACTGTTAGCTGTAATAAAAGAATTCTTTTTTCTTGTTTGCTTTTGTTTTGTTTTTTTTGGGGGGGGCTACACCCAGTGATGCTCAGGGATTATCCCTAGCAATGTGCTCAGAAATCGCTCCTAGCTCAGGGGACCTTTTGGGGATACCAGGGGATCAAACCATGGTCCATCCCAGGTCAGCATGTGCAAGGTAAATTCCCTACTGCTGTGCCACTGCTCTAGCCCCAATACTAGAATTCTTAAAAACATTTTGCCATGTAATAAAAAGAACAGCATAATTAATTTTAAAATATAATAAAATTCATATTATATATACTTTTAATTATAAAAATATTATTTCTAGAGAAGATATAAATGTTTCCTGATCCCAGACTTAGAAAATAAAGAGTAAAATGCTTATAAATAAAAAAATTTACATGGTAAATAATTTATGTGATATATTATCTATTCTAATTATTCAATAATATTGAATATTTTCTAATTTTCAATAATATTGAATTTTTATATATCATAAAAATTTAACATAGATATTAAATAATAATATATTTAAACTCAATTATCTTTAAGTGATGAATCTATAACAGAGGCAGTAAAACCTAATAAAGAGTTCAAACAAAAAATATTGTAGCTAGTAAAGAGGAGCTTTTCTGGAATTCATTACTTTTCTCACTAATATCAACATCAGCTTCCTAATTACCAAATATTTCTTTTTAACTAACATTAGTGATTACATTTAAAAAAGTTTTTTTACTTAACTTTCCATTATTCTGCACCTGTATTTTTAAACAAACACTTAAAAATAAAATTTTAAAGGTCTATCTACAAATAAAAAAAAAAAAAGCTCGAAGATAATCAATCATTACCTTATAGCATTAAATTTAGCTTTTAGGATGATCACAAAAAGAATTACAGACTTGTCTACAAATTAGAATACATTCAACATGTTTGTTTTACCTACTTGCTAGCTATGGAAAAACCTATCAGCTTATCTAATCACCATTTAACTTGACCCTGTTTCTTGTCCTTCTCATGTAACTGATAGTTTTCATTATTCTTTCATAATCTACACTCTGTGTTCCAACATGGCTACTGTTTTCAGCAAGAGAAAGATATTTTTTACATAGGACAAAAGCACACAGAGCAAAGATAGTGGGGGAACTATGAGCAATCCTGTTGCTTCTTCCCAACAGGAGATAATGGACTATAATGGCAGATTTTCCTTGACTCTCAGCAGGATCTTATAAAATCTGCAAATCCCTCCCTGTGCACCCCATAACTAAACTGTACTTTCTTAACTGTCTCCTCTATACAATGCTTGTATTTTATTAGCATTCTAAGAAAGGTGATTCGCCATGCTGTCAGATCCTTAGCAATTACTTTTACCTTTAAACTCCCCAGGTTCCAATGGATAATTAAAGCCCAGGGATATGTAGCCCTGTAATAATATAACAGAACACTGACCAAATAAATGATAATATAAATAGGAATATTGACTGAATATTTTTAGAAACTAGAGTCGAATACACCCCATGGTTTAATTCTATCAATCAATTAAAAAGAAACAAATACAATTTTAACTCTATTATATGAGCCACTCTTATATTTGCTAACTTCATTGTATGCGAATATTTAAGTATTGAACCCTTTATCTCAAGAAAAAATGGTAAGAGTGCTCATCTCTTCAGACAAAGATGAACGTTTAAACATATACCTATCAACAATGACAACTATAATAGACTAGTTTATTTTTTTACATCCTTTACATTTATTTTTCAGGGAATCAATCTTCATATTGAATTAAGTAAGTATAGTACTAGAAATTTTTTCCTTTCTCTGAACAATTTCCTATTGGTTTTCATACCACTTCCTAAAATATTTTATTTTTATCTATATATTTGACATGCTTGCTCTGGGACACATTGATGGTGCCCAGAGGTTGTTCCCAGCCCAATACTCAAGGGTTATTCATGGAGAGATCAATGTAGGAAACCATGCAGTACTGGGATCAAGTTCCTCAACTGTTTCAGTATTCTGTTTTAGTATTCCAGTGCACTGAACTCCTTTGGGTTTGGAAAACATAAATTTTCTTTTTAAAAAATTCACTATATGAGGCCAGAGTGATAGCACAGTGGTAGGGTAGTTGCATTGCACAAGGTCGACAAGGGACGAACCCGTGTTCTATCCTCAGCATCCCAAATAATCCTCTGAGCCTGCCATGAACGATTTCTGAGCACAGAGCCAGGAGTAACCCCTGAATGCCATCAGGTGTGGGCCAAAAACAAAAACAAAATAATTCACTGTACCTTTAATGAATGTTAATATTTAAAGAATTTCCCTATTATTAAACTAACTAAAAAAAAATCAAGAAAATTTTACTTCCTACTACAGTAGAGTTTTGAAAATAAAACAGCTTTTATATATACCCACTTATTTCCCATATGGGAAGATAGAGATTCTTAGAAGCGTGCAAGAGGTCTGAGTGCCTGTATTGGAAAGGCACAGTCATGGTTCCAATCTTTAACATCTTATTTATATGCACCTAGCACAGGTCTTTGCAGCCATTCTATCTGTGATCTCTCATGGAAATAATTTCCAGCTGTT
>PVKC010021428.1:0-18154 GCA_004027635.1 Crocidura indochinensis | reverse complement strand
TATTCAAAATATAGTTTAATTTCAAAATAGTATTTCCTAAATTATATATTGAGATAAGAATTAAGTACCAATTCCTCATTTTTGCTAGTCAAATGAAAAAGACATGTCTTTAGAAATATTCACATTAAATATAATTATTGATATTATTGGATTTATTAATCAAGAGTAGTTCACAACACTTTTTATAAAATTACCTATATGAAAAATCATTTCCAATAATAACAACATTGACATAAAGTTTTCAGAACATTTTTAAAAAATCATAGGTCAAGAATGAGTTCAGTTATGTTAAATTTATGTAAACTAACCAAGATTTAATACTTAAGAGCAATTTCAAATTCTCAAAGGAACACAAGTTTAATCAGTAATTCTGAATTTTCCAAGCCAGTTAAAAGTGACTGCTCTACTCCAATTAAACACAATTGCTTGGAGAAAGTATTTTAAATAGATAGAAATAAGATGAGATTTTTAGGTTAATTTTCTGCAATAATTGCTTTATGATATATCTGCTTAATATAGTTTTTCAATTCATCTTTATGATTTTAATTTAAGTGTTGTGCTGTTATATGACAAGTTATACTTAATAAATTGAATATCTAGGTCACTTCCAAATAAGACAAACTATAAAATATTGGTTAATAAATGTAGGCATATTTATGTTTAACATCTTATTATTTATCATTGCAGATACTTAGACATGATACCACACAGAACTTGTGCCAACTTTAATAATTAAACTATGCGGAATACTTTATTTTTAACTTGAAATATACTTATGAATTTTTCCAATCTAAAAAAATGCTAGTAAAAGTCTGACTGATTATTGCCCAGTTTCACTAGAAATCAAAGATTTTAAGAATTCTAATTATGACATATAAGGATAATTAAATATATCAAGGTTATATCTCTGAATTTAAATATATTCACAGGTGCTGATTAAGTGATGATGTTAAGAAATTGTTATTATTTGAAAATTCCAAGAAAGCAAAATTTTATATATGACAATATTAGTTTTAATAAGAAATTTTAAATATGCTTTATACATATGGAACATAAATGTCTAAAAAGATTTTAAAGGTAATAAAGACTTATTGAAAGTATAACATGCTTCCAGCTAGACTATAAATTTATTCTGTCTATTAAAATAAATGTAAAAATATGAATTTATGTTCTCCTTGAAATCATAAATAAGATTAGGTAAGAGAATAAAATTTTAGAACCTCAAAATTTGAAGGTTGGAAGATATTGAGATGACTACGTCTCTTGCCCTGCATGGAGCTAATGCTGGCTCAACTCCTGTCATCCTCTATTGTCCCCTAGATCTCCAACAGGATGGATCCATAAGCACCAAGAGTAAGCCATGATGAATAACAAGCACGTGTAAACCACAAATTAATATTAAAAATAAAATACAAAAATTTTTCTCACTGATGTAAATACACATATATAACTTTGAAATCATATGCTATTTTGATTAAGTGATTATTTCATGACTTGTAACCCAGTGTAACCATAGCGTCACTTAACGTTTTAAAAACATACTTATATAGTTTCAATAAAATGCCCAGAACTCTAATTCAATGATATTTTTCACTTGTCTAATTTGAATACATTATCTTTGTAACATCAGGAAGGAAATTATGAAGATGCTAATATAATTTTAAGTAGAAAACATTGTTTATGTCTCATTAAAAGAACATTTGATTCTTACTTAGGGATATGTCTATGAATGTAAGAGTGGGAATGTCAGCTATTCTACTAGTGTGTTCATATATGCATTTTGAATACATTTAAAATCTATTATAAAGTAAATCAAATTAATATATGGAAAAGTAATATAATATCCATAGCAGTATGTTTGAAAACACAGCAAATGTTTCCAAAAATAGTCAGAGCATAAGCACACTATCTTATTTTCTTAATTATTAAGATTATTATTATCTTAATTGTTCATGATCTAAATACAAGGAATAGATAAATCACAGAATGATGGACAGAGATTTGTGGACAAGTTTCGTCTTGCTCAGGTTCTATTATTGACTTAGTGTTCAAAATCAACCACTTGTAATGCTCAGGGACTATATGCGGTGCCAAGGATTCCAAAATGTTGCCAAAATGGTAACTAAGAATTTTGATTCTAACATGCAATTATTCCACATTTTCTAAGGAAATATTGAGCAAAAATGACACCCTTTTTACAAACATGCATATCCAGAGCTTAAAAATAATAGGAAATGTTTATATATAAATAGAAATTAAGATCAGAAATATATTATTATGTCATTGTAAGATTGAAGTAATGTCCATGACAGAAAAATATTCTTGTCAGTTCTAAGGAAAAAAGTGATTTAGTAAGTTAATTTAAATAATAAATTTAAAATGAATACATTTAAATAAATAATAGGATGAATTTTTTAACTACCTATAGTTTCATAGGTTTTCCTCATTTACCAGGAAAAATGTGAGTTTTGAAGTATTTTCATATTGTTTAAAGCTTATAGTTTCAAAGTTTTGGAGAAAAAATGTAATTGCATGCTGAAGCACATATGAAAATGTTATCTTCATCTCCAAGATATCAACTATTCAATAAGATGTTACATAAAATGTTATGTAACATATGCAACAATATGGTGGTGCAGGCCATAAGGAGTATGCTTTGCAAGCGGCTAATCTAGAACTGATCACGGTTCGATCCCCTGGCGTCCCATATGGTCCCCCAAGCCAGGAGCGATTTCTGAGCATATAGCAAGGAGTGGCCTCTGAGCATCTCTTGGTGTGGCCAAAACAAACAAACAAACAATAAAAGATGTTATATAGAAAATAAATATACAAAATATTTTGCATTATACTTCCAAATAAAAAATTAGAAAAATTGGGGCAAGAGCAGAGCGCAGCATTGGGGCTTTTGCCTTGTACAGCTGATTTAGGACAGACCCCATTTATTTCCTCTGGAGTTCCCTATAGTTCATAAACCCTGAACATCACCATGTGAGGCCAAAAAACCAAAACCTAAAACAAAAACAAAATAATAGAAAAAGAAAGCAAATGTTTCTGAATTTAGTCAAAATGACACATAAAATTGACAAAATGATGGGAGCAATCATATTAAAATAATATAATATTTGTGCATTGAGAATTATAAGAAATCATTAAAATGAACAAAAGAGACAGACGTTAAGAAGCAGGGAGATTTCAGGGATGGGAAAAAAATCACTGTTTTGAAATGAACAACCTCCCTAAAGAAAATTTTGATTGACAAAGCAAATGCATTTCCTTTCAAAGTCCCTTTGGCATTTTTTAAGAAAAGAGAAAGATGTATCTTATTTCAGATATGGGCTTGTAAACTATAAAATACGTGGAAGTAACCATGTTCTTTTCTCTCTTGACATTGACCTCCTACATGTTTCTGGAGCTTTGACTCAACAAGAAGGTAAAAATGAATAATAAATAACAAGCACTATATTAAAAATATTTATGCACAATAAAAAATCACCAGCTAAAAGAAAACTCAACACACTAATTGGTAAAATATTTTTTCATTATAAACCTGACAAGAAACTAATATATAGTATGTCAACTCATATAATTGAGCAATGATAACACAACAGATCATCCAAAAAACAAAACATGATCATTGAAGTAGACTTTTCTCCAAAGAAATAACGTAGGTTGGCAATAGAAATGTAAAAGTTAGGGGCCAGTGAGGTGGTGTTAGAGGTAAGGTGTCTGCCTTGCAAGTGCTAGCTAAGGAAGGACCACGGTTAGGTTCCCCGGCGTCCCATATGTTCCCCCCAGGTCAGGGGCAATTTCTGAATGCTTAGCCAGGAGTAACCCCTGAGCATCAAAAGGGTGTAGCCAAACAAAACAAAACAAAAGAAATGTAAAAGTTAGTAAACAGCACTAGAGAAATACAGCCTAAAAAATAACTGACTCACATACATATAGACTCTCTCTCTCTCTCTCTCCCTCCCTCTCTCTATCTCTATTTCTCTCTCTCTATCTCGGTTTGCCTTTAACAGAAAGAATAAAAATAACACTGTGTAAATGAGGAAAAATAGATTCTCACTATTTATGGGAATATAAATTGAAATATTCTCTATGAAAAAGGAATATTTCTCAAAATAATAAATTAATTAGAAAAAACATTCTTGGGGGGCCGGGCGGTAGCGCTGGAGGTCAGGTGCCTGTGCTAACCTAGGACGGACCTCGGTTCGATCCCCCGGTTCCCATAAGGTCCCCTGTGCCTGCCAGGAGCGACTTCTGAGCGAATAGCCAGGAGCAACCCCTGAGCGTCACCGGGTTTGGCCCAAAAAAAAAAAAAAAAAAAAGAAAAAAAAAAGGAAAAACATTCTTGGAATTGGGAAAAACTAATTTGAAAATTTTCATCTCCATATAGATTACAAATCTCTTAATATATAATCCACTTCATAATAATCAAGGCATAAAATACTGCATATAAATTAATAACTAGAAGAATTTGTGGTTTCAGCAATTCAGATAAGACATAAGATAAAATCCTGTGTTTTGGACCCAAGCAGTAGCACTGAGTGTAGGGAGTTTGCCTTGCACATGGCATACCCAGGTTCAATATCCAGTATCCCAATTGTCCCCAGAGGCTGCTAGAAGTGATTTCTGCCAGGAGTAATCTCTGGGCACCACTGGGTGTGACCCAGAAACAAAAAATAAATGTGTCTTTTACCAAACAATATAAATTGAACTAGCAGTATTGTAAGAGAAAAAAATCAGTATTGTAAGAGATATAATGTATAGGTTCATTCTATGCCTAACAAAAACAAACAAATTTAACAGAAAAGAAACAATTTTAGTTAAACATTTCCCTGGTCTAAAGAGAAAGTTGTTACAAGAAAACGTAGAACATATACATATTTATTTAGTTAAACAAGAATAGAAACAATTTTTAGCTGTAATACTGAAGTGACTGCTACTCAAGGGATTAGGAATATGGATGGGAGAAATACATAGAAGATAACCATTGAATCATAATTTACATTATAAAATTTACAGGATGAAATGGCCTTGCTAGCATCTGACCTGGGTTTGATCCTGGCCACTTCTGGGTGTGGGCCAAAAAACAAATGTCAAACATAATGAAGAAAGGTAAAATAGACAATGGTGAGTGATGCTGGAACTTTGGTCGTTTATGAACAATGTAAGTAGATCAACATGTGACCAGACAAATATAAGGAACTTACATTGACATTATAGCATAAAGAAAAATCACCTATACCTGTCTTACAGGGTTCCAAAAAGAGTAAACAGGTAAGTCTGAAATTGGTTCCTGGCAAAGTGGACTCCACTCTGTTTTAGGATCCTAAAATATAAAAACTGCAGCTGGAGAGATAGCACAGCAGATAAAGCATTTGCCTTGCAAGCAGCTGACATAGGATTCATTCCTGATATACTATATGGTCCCCTAAGCCTTAACTGAAGACCCAGATGTAAAACCTGAGAAAACTGGGTGTGGTCCCAAGGATTTAAAATTAAAGTTTTATTTATTTATTTATAATATCATTATTTAAGCACTATGATTCCAAACATGATTGTTTTGGGGTTTCAGTCATAAAAGAATACCCCCTGAACCAGTGCAATCATCAATGCCCCCATCTCTTCTCTTCCACATCTCCTATCTCCCACATCTCTCTCCTGTATTATAGACAGACTTTCTACATCCCTCATTCACTGATAGTTGTTTTTTTTTTGTGTTTGTTTGTTCGGTTGGTTGGTTTTTGGTTTTTGGGTCACACCCGGAAGTGCTCAGAGGTTACTCCTGGCTCTACACTCAGAAATCACTCCTGGCTGACTCTGGGGACCATATGGGATGCCAGGATTTGAACCACCGACCTGCTGCATGCAAGGCAAACACCTTACCTCCATGTTATCTCTCCAGCCTCACTCACTGACATTGTTATGATAGTTCTCGGCATAGTTATTTCTTTAACTGCACCTATTTATCTTTTCGGTGAGTTTCATATCATGAGCCAGTCCTCTGGCCCTAATCTTTGGGAATTATCTCAATGTCTTTTATTTTTCTTAAAACCCATAGATGAGTGAGATTATTCTGTGTATCTATCTCTCCCTCTGACTTATTTCACTCAGCACAGAAAGCTCTCAAATGCCCAGAGCACAGGTAGGCTTGTCTCTGTCAACAAGGACGGGGGCTCTGCGGTCACACCTGTCTTCTATAACATGAACCCCATCACAACACATAGTAAGAACCACACTATAAGCATGGCAATGGGGAAACAATGCAGGACAACAGCATGCATAGAGAATGAAGCTGACAGCTTTGATGACCTCAAAATATCAACTACCTAATTAGCATCTCAGATAGGGAATGTAGAATAGATATATGGAGGATGTATAGAACTCAAATAAAGCATAGATCGATTGAACTAACAGTATTGTAAGAGAAAAAAATCAATATTATAAAAGACATATGATTTATAGGTTCATTGTATGCCTAACAAAAACAAGCTAATTTTACAGAATAGAAACTATTTTTAGCTGTAATACCAAAGTGACTGTTACTCGAGGGGTGAGGAATATGGATGGGAGGAATTCAAAGAAGATCATCATGGAATCAGAATTTACATTATAAAATTACAGGATGAAATGGCCTTGCTAGCAGCTGACCTGGGTTTGATCTGAACTGATCACAAAGATAGAAATCAGAAAACTCCAAATTGAAATAACAGGACTGAAAAATTCTCTAGATGAAATGAAAAAGAAATCTACAAAAAGGCTCTGCAAAAGATTAACAGCAGCTGAGGACAGAATTAGTGAGCTTGAAGATGAGATGCAGAACAGCTCCATACATCAGAAGAGATTGGAAAAGAAAGCTTAAAGAAAATGATCAATGGAAAAAAATTCTCAAAGATTGTGAACATTTAAAAATAGAAGTGTTCAATAAATTCAACAGAAACAACATAAGAATAATTGGAGCTCCAGAACCCCAGGAAGAAAGTCCCCAGAAAGAATCAATAGTCAAGGACATCATTACAGAGAAAATCCCAGAGCCAAAGACTACATGCAATAAATCCTGCACACGCAGCTAAAAGAGACCCAAAGAAAAGCACCCCAAGACACATTATAGTCACAATGATGAATCCCACAAATAGGGATACAATACTAAAAGCAACAGGGTCAAAAAGGGAAATTACATTCAAAGAGCATCTTAAGATTTACAGAAACCTTTCACAAGAAACCCTCAAGGCCAGAAGGCAGAGGTGGGATATAGTGACAAAACTCAATGAAATGAATGCTTCACCTAGAATACTACACGCAGCCAGACTCACTTTCAGGTTTGAAAGAAGTGTATGTACATGTCTTCACGGATAAACAACAGCTCAAAAACTTTACAGACTCAAAACCATCCCTAAAAATAAAGCTGAAAGATCTACTTTAAGGAAAGAAAGATCAACAGACACACCATATTCTACACAAAGATGACACTTAATCCCATAACTATTCTCTCTCTCAAAATCAATGGACTAAATGCACCTGTTAAGAGACACAGCGTGGAAAATTGGGTCAAAAAGCTGAAAATTCCATTTTTAAATGAAAGGAATTAACTGAATTCTATTGCATGTGAAGTGTGAGATAAGGCTTTGCTATGGTTCTTTACCTCAAGAAGGAAGTTCAATCTGAATGCCCTTATACAAAGTTTCAGCAAAGTTTAGTTGAAAGATACTTCATGGCTAATTGCTATTCTTTCTGCACTTATGCAAATAACTGATCAAGTCTTGTTTATTGAAACTAGACTTAATTTACAAACAAATTAGTTTTACCGTGATTATCTTTGGTAGAGATTAGGGGAGGTGGTAGAAGAAAATAATGTTTCAGTAATGTACATTTGTGTATACTGACTATGGTCCTCGGGAATATTAGTTTCATTTACTTTGAAATTATCTTTGATCTGCATTTCAGTTTCAACCAAAAAATGAAAAAGTTTTATTTTTTAAACTTACATTTCCAACTTCTTTCTCATCTTTATTCCTTATGATTACTACGATGCAACATATGAGAGAAGTTGAAAAACTTTATATAAAACTTAGAAAAAATATGAATATTGACAAATGTTTCTTGTTGCTATATAAAATTTCAGATTATAAGAGAAAGTCAAACAGCCATAGTCAAAAGTAAATTTCTGAAGTTCTAAACTCCTTGATAATTGTGACTGACACTTGCTCAATGGTGCTAGAGGATATCAGGTCAGTAAATTAAAATTTTACTCTGTAATATGACACTGTTAATCTCCAGGTGTGTTGGGCTACATCAGAAAGTGTTGAATGGAGTTTTGTCAAACAGGATGTAAAAATCAAAGTCTGGTCATTGTGCACACAAGCCATTAACTCTCCCCTTTATGTTGGTTCTTGACTCTTCCTGATAAAATATTAAGTAGAGATATCTCTAAGCCAGGGCTTACTGTTTGACTCAAACTAACAACCTCAAAATATGCCACTTGTACATATGGAACATTTAGAGAAAGAAACATTCAAGATTATCCATGTGCATTAAAAAATACCATTTTCTTCACTACCTACAATCAAAAATTTGGAAGCATCCAGATTTATAGTAATTACCTTAAAATAACCAATTACTTTGTCTGGCACTGTTATATGATTTCTTTGTTATGTGAGGTTTTTTTCATGAAGTACTAGTTGTCAGTAGGTTTCCTAAACATTGAGTATATGTTATACATTTGAATACTGATTTTGATGTCTAAAGTTTATATACATCCATTTGCATATGGAATTGAATTTAATTGCCTCCTATTAGTCTGTGTTAATTAATTTTTTCAGTTATCTCAAGAAAATCTTGAAAGATAGCATAAAGGGTTTTCCCCCTGAATATCATTTCCTGAACTCTTATTACAATTTAGGTTCATTTTTAATCCATAAAATCCATTTATCCTCTCATCATCAGTTTGCTGAAGAAATATACTGAAAGAAATTAAACATTTACAAAGTCAAATAAATGAAATTATTTCAAGTATATTATCAAATTATAACAAACAAGAGCCTTATTTAATTTCTTCCATCATGCAATATAATTGATTATAAATTGTAGGTGTAATGGGTGTGCTAGATTAAAATATCATTTGTATTACCAAATATTTTCTACCAATAAATCAGGGAAAATTTATAATATTTTAAATGTTACCAGGTGATTCATAGAGCACAAGACAATATTTGTTAGTTAAAACATATTAATTGAAAAAAAAACATATTAATTGCCTACTTACTAAAGTTATTGGGCCCTGTAGTTAGTATAGAATTATGGGAATATCTTACTTGTGGCCAAATCTGGTTTACTGTAACACTCTTCATGATGTCCTAACCATGTTGGGTGCAATTCTAGTGGTATCCAGCACTGTTCCGTGGCACAGAAAGTCAAAAACATTAAGGAACCTAAACATTATTGCATCCTTAGAACTTTGATTGGATTGAATCACTGTCATGGTTGATTCAAATGCATTTGAAGACTTTCCCAAGTCTCAGAACACTATGTGGATGACTCTATTTTTTAAACAAAGGTTATTTCAATTAACCTCAATGGGTACTTGTCTTAAATTAATATGAAATGAATGTTAGAATTTCTCAATCAAAATGGAGGTTGTTAGAAACACTCTTGGCACCAGAGTATAGTGAGAATAATGAAATAAATTGAGTGGAGGAAGATAAATAAATTTGAAATAATAAAGGGCAAGTTGGAAGAAGACTCAGGTAAGTTGTTGATGGGGTGAAGAAAGAAAATAAATAAATATCAAACCACAGATTGACATTGAAATCTAGAAACCCAAAGAATAGCAATCAAAATTTTAAAAAGATCTATTATGACTGCTAGTGTGGGATGGAGGTGATGACATCAGATGAACTCTGGGAATATTGGTATTGGTGCTGAAACATTGAATGTATAAAACCCAACTATTAATGACATTGTAAATCATAAGGATTTAAATAAATAATTTTTAAAAATAATTTTCAGACAACTAGCTTCTGATACAACTATGTCTAGAGAAAAATCACAGTTGCATCATTAATTGATCTGTTCATTCCTATGCAATTTTGCAAAAATAAATAATTCACGTAAGCCTAAAAATTCATCATCAAAATATAAATTTTAATTAAGCACTATACATTGTTTGAGATAACATATATATATGTTCATATATATATATATATATATATATATATATATATATATATATATTTTTTTTTTTTTTTTTTTTTTGTGACACAGTTGGCAGTGTTCAGGGGTCACTCCCGACAATGTGCTCAGAAATTCCTGGAAGGCATTGGGAACCATATGAGAAGCTGAGAATTGAACCCTAATCAGCTGCTTACAAGGAAAACTACCCACTATGCTATAGGTCTTGCCTTTAATATATAATTTTTAACTTAGTTTTGAATTTAGTTGGACTTTTTAAATATAAACATAAAGTCTCATCATGGTTTAAATTAAATGCCTGGGTATTTTTTATTCTAATCAGTTGAGTAGAATTGTCTATTACACTGACTACAAATTTAATATCAATAAAAATTCAGTTTAAAACCAAAACTGTTTGTCTTCAGATGTGATCATTTTGTTACAGGTTTAGTATAACCTAGGAATTCTCATTTTGTACACTGTAAACTGATTGCCAACACTCAACACGGTACTCCGAACCTTCTCACACCCTTCATAGTTTGGCCTCAAAAAATTTCACATCATTTAGAGCCAGTTCAGTTGTTAATAGAATCTCAGAGAGAGTGTGATATGAGTTCTTTAGGTAACCTGACTTACATATACTGGTTTTTACACACAAGAGTAGCTATATTTGAAATGACACAGGTAGTATACATAATATAAAAATATTTTTTTAATTTAAAACATTTGAGTAGTGTCATGCTTTCTAAAGATACATAGAACTGTGATATCACAATAGGTTTATGAGAAGAATAGATTGTATACTAGAAGCTAGAAAGAGTACAGTCACCAATACAGAAAATTTTCCTAACTCTGAGGGCTCTGCATGCAGGTGATCTTTCAGTCTTTGTAGAGCTATTGTTTTTTTCTTGCTTAAGATAAATAGAAAAAAATCTGTTCTTTAGACATCACCTTTAATTTAAACATAAGCTTAATTCAATTCATTACACTTTCAATTTTTCACTATTTAATTAGTCCTAACAGTAATGTACTTTTCTTAATATATGTATAAAAACTTGAGGAAATAAAAATATTAAAGAAAAAAAATTGGAAGTCATGAAAAACACAGTGGCCAATAGGGCAAATCCTGCAAGTATATTGACCTGGTTTTGAGTGCTAAAATTACCACCACATGTAGCCATGCTTCCCTTAAGCCATTGAAAATTGTTGCTAAGTATCCTTGAGCGATTTCACAGCTATCTAAGAATGTCTTAGACCCATTCAAATCTCACCAAAAAAGAGATAATTTAAAGAACATTTAATTCAGTTAGCAATGAGTTTAGAAAGTAAAAGTCTATAATATTAATCATAAAAGCAATATTACATTTCTTTTTTTTTGGGGGGGGATGTCACACCTGGTTAAGTTTAGGGATTACTCCTGGATATGTCCTCAGAAATCTCTCCTGGTTTGGGGATCTTATGGGACACTGGGGATTGAAGCCAGTTCTGTCCTGGACCATTCCTGTGAAATGAAAACGACGTACAGTTGCACTATCGCTTTGGTCCCTACTTTTCCACTTTTAATATAAAATTTAAGCAACTACTTTAAATTTATTTAGGGACCTATGTCTTGAGAATATTTGTGAATTGTAATAGCTGTCTGAGCATAATGAACACACAATGTTATATAGTTTGTCATTTATTATACATTATGTATTTGGTTTTTAGAGTTTTAATAATTATATTATATTTATATATGTAATTTAAAGGGCATTTTGTGATTAAAAAGATATATATGGCAAGATATATGTTCATTTAAGTGAATAAATCATAGCTGTATATGTATTATGTCATATATATTTGTTATATTGTTTACTTAAAACATGACCTTTAAATATTATTTCTTAATCTCAAACTACAAATAGTATTCTCAGTTAGAATGAAAAAAATGAAAAGAAAACAATATGCAGAATCCAAAAAAGTCATTTCTTTGTGTTATAAATTGAATGCAAATGCCAAAGAATAAACAATTACTTATCAACAGGACTAAAAATTTCAGCTACCAGGCACTATGGAATACAACAAAATCTGTATAAAATATAAAATTCCTAGCAATGTTGGCAAACCTCAATATAATTAAATGTTTTAAATAAAAGAATCCAATTTTATGCCTAAGAAATAAGAAAATACCAAACAAGCAGAAATAAAAATAATATTATAAGTTAGAGAGAAAGACATGAAACAGAAAACAAAAATATAATACAAAATATTAATCAATGAAACAAAGAAGTGATTCATTCATTTATACAATTGATATACTCTTTTACTAGATTCACTTACAAAACAGGAGAAAAGTTATAAATAGATTCTCAAACAAAAGATGTAAAATTATAATTTATAGTGAAAATATAAAAAGGGTCGAGTGTTATATATTATGAATATATGGATAATCTTGAAAAAGGAAAACACTTTCAAAATCATAAACATTTAAAAATGAATTAAATAAACCAAATGGGAGTTAAGAAATTAAAATCTAAACACATTTCCTCAAAAAAAAGAAGTTAGGACAAAATTATTTTTGCAGTTAGTTCTTTTTTTTTTTTTTTTTTTTTTTTTTGGTTTTTGGGCCACACCCGGTGACGCTCAGGGGTTACTCCTGGCTATTCGCTCAGAAGTCGCTCCTGGCAGGCACGGGGGACCATATGGGGAACTGGGGGATCGAACCGCGGTCCGTCCTAGGTTAGCGCTGGCACCTTGCCTCCAGCGCCACCGCCCGGCCTCAGCAGTTAGTTCTTAATATTTTTTTAAAAAAGAGCTAATATGCATACTATTCAAACTCTTTGATAAAACATGACTAGGGCAAAAATTCCCAAACGGATCTGTTAGACCCAAGATCAATGTAATCTTCAAACCAAAACACTGTCACCACACATTAATGTGTGCATGTTTTCCTCTTTCCTTTCCTTTCTCACTCATGCACAGACACATATACTCTGTAACAAAATATCAAAAATAAAATAAGTAGATAAGAAAATTCTCTACAAACCCTATAAAGAATGCAACATATTACAAGAATCATTCATGCGCTTGGTGATCAACAAGAATTCAATCAAGAGATGCAAGAGTATCTCAAAAGATGCAAATCAATTAAAACTATAAGATACATCAATAAGAATAGGAAAGAACATATAATCTTCTCAGTGAATGCTGAACTCACAAAGATTAACAACTATTTTGATAAGAACAATCAAGAATTTGAAAATAGAAGAAATTCCCGATAAACTAAGAAGATGTGCAAACAAAAAGTAATTTCTTTAAGAATTAGAATTAAAAGGGATATTTAAAATTATTAAAACCTACAATCACTCTTCTATACGATTTTGGAAGTCTTAAAGCAATATAGGAAGAAAAAAATCTAAAGTGAGATTTAAAATAAAGTAAAATTATATGAATTGTAGGTGGCATTATTGGGAAGCATAAAAAAGCCTTTATAGACACCCTTTAATAATAGGGATCACTAATGAATATCAGGTGATAAAGTAAATAAGTTCCATTGTGTACACAGCAAACTAAAGAAAAAAGATTAAGAAGATAATGTCATTTATTATTAGAATAAAAACAAATGGAGTAATCCAAAAATAGAATTAAATGACTATTTCCATTCAATCACATACAAAAATTGACTAAAAACTTAAAGAATACAGACATTGAAATATATACTGTGTTCATGGACTTGAGACTTTATAATACTTGTCTTCAAGCTGCAATTTAGGATGCAATTATGATTAAATAGTTATGCCACAGCCATAAAGGTTATCTCATAGACCAATAGGAATACAATAGAACTCATAAATAAACCAACATATAAATGTATATTTAATCTGTAACAAAGAGAGAGCACATGCAATAAAAATGGACAATGGCATTTAGGAAGAATTATATTGCCTTAGTTTAATACCATTCATAAATAAACAAATAATAATGAATTCAAATACAGTAGGAGTCCATTTTTTAATGTATAAAAGAAAACACAGGCAAAACATTCCTATATTGGTTTGTGTCTTGAGAGCTATTTAAGTGATTTTACTCCATTGGCAAGTAAAACCAAAGGAGCAACAATTAGCAAATAGCTTAATTCAGAACTTAAATTAAAAGCTCTGCATTGTGAAGCTGAGCCAAAAAATATACAACTGATAATTTATAAAACAATACAGTCTATTAAGGCTGGTATTCAAAAAACCTTATGAAACAATTCAATGCCCAATGACATGAGTGGATTGGTGTGTGGCAGGCATATATATATTCTTGGACTTGTACCTAACCATAAAAGAAAGCATGATACCTTACCTGTTACAATAAAGTCGTGGAAATGGAGGCACTCATGCAAAGCAAAACGAATCAAAAAGGAAATGGAAATACTGGGTAAGATTTCATTTATATGTGAGAAGGAAAGAAAAGGACTGTACAATATTCAGTGATACTGTTTCTGTTTCTCTTACTGTTTAATACTGTTTCTATTTCTGTTAATGTTTCTGTTTAACAGTGATACTGTTTAATAATCAGTTTACCAAGGTGGCATGAATAGGGCATTTTGATAGTAACCATGGCAGGGCAACACTATCCTCCTAAGACAGATAAGTACTTATACTCTTTTCAATGCCATCTTGGGGCCAGAGCGATACTCAGTGGTAGGGCCTTGCATATGGCTGACCCAGGACATATATCAGTTCGATCCCTTGCATGCCACATGGTCCCCCAAGAGAGGAGATATTTCTGATAGGAGCATAGCCAGGAATAACCCCTGAGTGTCACCGGGTGTGGTCCAAAAACAAGCAAACAAAAAAACCAACATCATTTTAATCACATTAAAAAATAGATCCCATGTATTCTTTAATTCAGCTGTGTCCACATTCCTTGTAATATTATTTTAAATCTATTACTTTATCTTTAAATAAAATAGAGCATCAGAAACTATTGTGCTTAAGCAGCAATTAATGTTTTTACACTAGAGATCTCTTGACTTCATAATAGATGTAAAATAAATTCTAGTCTCCCTTGCATATTTAGCTTGAGATAAAAAGTACAACTATACAATTGCCAGATGGACAATATTGGACTGAATTCTTTATCTCTTGCTTTCTATGTATGAGAATATTTATAATAATGTTTCCGAAATAGCAACTCATGCTTGATTGAAGTTTTGGAAATGAAGAAATTCTACACCTCTTGTGTTACTAAACTAAATTTCATGTTATATTTGAATTACAGTTATAAGCAGTAATTAGTTTATATAGTTCCTATTAAATGAAGAAAATACTAATTTGGACAATGGTTAAATTACAGAATCCAGTATTTGTGAATATAAACTCATTTTAAAATATCATTAAAAATACCACTGCAGTGGTACATATTAGGTTAGAGAAATACTTTATGTAGATAAAATTTGGGGATTGTGATTAACAGTAAAACATGAGATGCACTTTTATATCTGTCATAGTCAATGTGCTGACATTTGAGTATCATGATAAATGTCACCAAGGAACTTGTGATTTGTGATTTATGATTTGAGGTGAAAAGGTTAGAAAGTCCATTTATTTCATTATAGGATATTGTGTGGGACGCAGAAATCTGTTAGCAAGTTCTGATAGTGAGTTGATCCATGGTAAAGTTTAAGTAAGACTCAAAATCAACTAGAAAGTTATTAAATTCTCTGAATTTCCTGAACAAACTTTAGATAGGCATATTATATCTTGGTATAATTTTCGAATACTAGCAAAGTGTTCTTACAATAACCTTCCTTATATATGATGACTTCATATATACTCTACATAGGCTGGTGTAAGCAAACAGAGTGATGATAAATATTTAAAAATTTTTATCGTACATATTAATTAATATTTTATATGATAATAAATTATCCTCAAATGACCAAGACCTGGAAAGGTTACACACAATTTTATGGTCTATGAAGAAGCATGTTCCTGGTAAAATTACTTGATTAAAATTCTAAGCTAACAAGAAGACAAACATAACATTTTTATGTATATAAAAAGATTTCATTTGACTTACAGAACAATTATTTTTATATTTATCTGTGAGCACAGTGATTCCCTATCATTATAGACAGGAAAACTGAACTTCCGAACTTAGATAAAACTAAGAGTTTAAAATTGAAACAATTAAATCCAAGATTCCTAAACATTTCTGAATAGATTTTAGATAAAATCAGAGATAATCAAATAAATTGTTATACTTAATAAAAAAAACTACTCTTTTCTCAGTTAAGTTTACTGGTTCAATAGAGTCTATAATATAGAGGTATAATTTAGTTTATTTTAAGCAGAATGAACCCCACAATCTTTCATGTAGTATAAAATATTTGCCATAAAATTATAAGTGACTGGAATGGGGTATTACCACATGGTTAGGAGTTAAGTTTCTTGCATTTGCCAAGGTCCTCTATATCCTGAACCCAGTATGCTGGGCTATGTTAGAGACTGGTGCCTTGGAGCAGCTATGAAACAAAGCATATCACTGAGGGCACTAGAATGAATTGCCAGGCTTCAGATGTCAAAGAATTTTCTAGAGGGGTCTCTCTGCAACTCTGAAAACTCTCCAGGAATGCCGCAAGTTTTGGATGACCAAACATATAATCTAATTTTTAGAATCTCTTTGTCTAATTTTCATGATCCACAATTTTGAAGTCACTGATTTTTATCTATATTTTGATCTGAATATAAGAGACAAAAAACAAATGCCTTCTCTATTGCCATCACTCCAATACTTACAAAAAATGCAACACATTTGTTTTTAATTGTAGAAACAGAAAAATGTGACCGTTGGATAATTTGAATGAGAAAAAGGGTCATGTGATGTTTACTCGATCTTATACTCACAAGTCATACTGAATGCATTATATGTATATTTTGATCAGAATCACAGGCAAGAAAATAAAAACATCAATGGGAACATTCTAGTTCATTCAGCTGACATGCATATTTCAGAAAAGCTTTTGTTTTATTAGATTCAATTTATATTTTTGTGTGTTGGGGTCATAACAATTGTGCCCAGACTCCATAGTCAGTGTTCAGATATCACTCCTGGCAGGACTAGCTGAACTTTACCTTATCTGGATGGCATGGATCAAACACAGATATATCTCATGCAAAGATTCTTCTTTATTTGCTTTCCTATATTTCTAGCCTATGAAAAACTAAACAAATTTCAGTTGGTGAAGTTTGGACTCAAGTAAACATCAGCCAAAATTCTTACATATAGTCTTGTGCAATTTAATATTCTGTGTGTGTGTGTGTGTGGGGGGGGAAACATCCAGCATTGTTCAAAGCGTTTTCTTGACTATGTGCTTTGGAAATTCTCCTAAAAGTGCTCAGGGAACTGTATGTGGTACCAGGTATCAAAACAGGGCTGAATGTGCATCAAGAAAAATCTTTAATTCTTATTCTATGCTCCAGTTTCATTTTATCATTTTAATCTAAATTATTTGACAAATTAGAAAAACAATGCCTATTTTTTAGAATAACCAATGTCAATGGTCGAACAATTTTAATATTTCGTTTTTGTTACTTAATTTCGGTCACACCTACTGGTGCTCAGGGGTTACTCTTAGCCCAGCACTCGGAAATTTTCCTGACATTGCCTATGTTGGCTTTATTCAAAGCAACACCTTACACACTGCACTGTATCTCTAGTCCCCAACTATTTTAAGTCAGATTACACTGTCAATACTTAGTAGCATTTATTTATTTATGAACTACATTAAGAAAAAATATATGACACATCTTTCCACTCATCTGTTCTTGGGCACTTGTGTTGTTTCCAGATTCTGATTATTATGAATAGTGTTGCAATGGACATAGGGGTGAGAAGGCTTTGCTGAATTGATATTTTGAGCCCCTAAGATATTTTCCTAAAGTAGTATTGCTGGCTTCTATAGAAGCTCAATTTATAGTTTATTGAGTTGTATCTATGTTTCCAAAAATGGCTG
>PVKC010021427.1:0-18158 GCA_004027635.1 Crocidura indochinensis | reverse complement strand
AGAATTCTCGGTAGTCCCATCGATGATATCCCAGCCTTGAATTTTCAGCCAAAGAGCATTAAGAAAAACAAAGCTGAACCCATGTACAATACAATTACTTTGTCCCTTAAATCCCCAATTGTAATACATACTATTTCTTAGCAGCACACAATATAATCTAAAGACATTAGACTTATGTAACTCCTTAAACATTGAGGGAAAAGTACATTTATCTAGTTCATGCATATGTACACTAGTTTAAGTTGACCCCAATGTTTTAGTGGATTGTTTTTCTTAAGGATTGGAGTCAAGGGAACATAGTAAAAAACGCTGTTAGAGTGGCATATGTTTGCATAGGCCCACCAAAATATAAGGGACATGGAAAGAAAAATTATGGCCTAAATACAACGAGACCCTACCCCTGAAGTTTCCTGGCACAGGACCGACTCTAGGCTCCAAGCAAACTAATTTGTCCAATCCAAGTCATCGTCTGTAGTGGCAATACATCTTCATTCCTCACATAGTCTCTGTTATTGGTATCATGCTTCTGTATATGGATCCTGGGGTCTGCATATCACATATTGCAGTCAGGATGGTGCAGAGCATCCTCTCCTCTCACCTCACACTGAAGGGGCAATAGAGAGAACCATGTCCCGTAGAGCAGGTCATTGTTGTTGTCAAGTCTTCTCAGTGTTAACGGAAGTCTCCTTTTAGGAGATCGATGTCAGACTTTTGGTAGTGCCTTTCCTGGTAGAGGATTGCTTCCAGATGTTGCTTTAAAAGACCTCGGATGTTTCGTAGATAGCTTGCCTAGTTCTGGCGTGAATGGAGGATGCCCCATTCTTCCGAGGCCTGTGCCAGGTCATTATATCAATGTTCAGGGTATAAGTACATTGTAATGAGATTTGTGTGTTCTTACCTCTATTCGATAAGAACTTATCTGTATGTATAATGTTTTCCCATTTTAATGTGTCTATGCAAACAAGGATCAATGCCATGTACCGTTATTGGGGCATCTGGAGGCAATAGGAAAAAGACCAGCAATCTCCATGACATAGTTCAATCATAGGCATTAAACTGAGGGACATTTCCACCAACAATCCTTACTGGACAGCTTGAAAGAAAAGACAAGATGAAAATTGGAAAGAAACATCATGGCAGAAGAATATATAGAGAGAGTTATAGCTGTTAAAGAAAGCACACATAAAATATTCAGAAGATATATGTGTTCAATATGTGTTCAATTTATGTCCTTCAAAATAGTTCTGGGATTGTTAGATCCACTGTATGTCTTTGGTCTGAGATTAGAACTGTGTGTTACTGAAGTTAAGAAGGGTCAATCTGGGGTACTGATAGTTGGGAGGAGTATAGGTTTGAGCGGGGGCGCTAGGCCCCATGCGGTTTGCAACATGTGGACAGGTATGAAATTGCCGGTAACAGCCTGAGAATAGCTGAGCAGCTATCTGTCACCACCCAGATCAAACTCCAGCACATAAGCCAGACCCTGGAACCGGCCTGGAAGTGGGGAAAAACCAGGGTGCCCCATAAGGTCCTCCCAGGAACCCACCTGGAGATCCGGAGGAAAGAGAAAGAGGGGGGTCGGGTGACCCAGGCCCGAGAGCCCCCACCCTAGGCCGGGCCACGAGGCCTCTGGCACATGCGGAGGTCTGCCAAAGGCCAGCCCGTGCCAGCAAAAACCCTGCTTCAGCTAATTTCTTACTTTTAAGATTTAAAATATTTTTGTTTTTTTTGTATGGGAGGAACATGACCAGCAATATTCAATTAACGTATGTTTCTCAACTCAGTGCTCAGGCATGGTCTTCAGTGAGGCTCAGGGAACCATGTTATGTGAGGGATAAAATTTAGCTTACAGCATGAGCTCTCTTTCCTATGAAACTCATCTTATATTTAACACATTTGAAAGTGAACTTCAGACATCAATATAAGTCTATCTAAATGTCTCAGCATGTCCATCATTAACTATATTTTTATTCCATTGGGGTTAAAGTCTCATTTGATAAAATGCACATATTTTAAGAATGTGTCATGTACTCCAATCTGTATACCTTTGCATCAAATTTTCTTGTCAAGATTTATGGTATGATGACCCCAAAAGTTTTTTTGTAGAGACCACTTTCTACCTTCCAGAGGTAAACCACTTTTCTACTTTTTTTTTTCCTCACCAACAAATTAATTTGGCCTAATCTAGATTCTCAGGGCACTTACAAGTTGTTTTGTTGTGGTTATAAATTAATATTTCATCCACCCTTTTTTTCCTGAACACATTTTTTAAACTTTCATTCTGAACGCTGTGGTTTACAATACTGTTAACAGTAAGACTTTACACATAGACGTTACAACTCCACATCATCCACTTGAATTTCTGCTTCTCTCCCTCATTGTCCCAATGCTCCCTCTGAACCCTTATCTTATTTCCTCTTCTGCCCATGGTAAGCTTCATATTAAAGATCAGATCTCAATTTCTGTTGCTTCTGGGTATTTGTTATTTTCTTATTATGTTATTTTATATTTCCTTTGTCTCTCCCTATCTAACTTCACTCAGCACGATACTCTTCATTATCTAGTCACATAGTAGCACTTTTTTCTTTTCTAAATCTTTTATAGATAAGTAGCATTTTATTGTGCATAAATACCATAGTATTTTATCCAGTCATCTGATATTGGACACTGGGTGATTTCCATATTTTGGCTATTGTGAGTAGTACTGCATAAACATAGGAGTACAAATGTCTTCTCTGAATAGAGGTTTGGGGGTCTGAAGTCAAGAAGTGGAATTGCCGAGCTTTTTGGAAGCTCAATTTCAAGTTTTTAAGGTGTCCTTATTGCTTTCCAAAATGGTAGATCAGCCTGTATTCACACCAATAGTAAATGAGTGTTCCTTCCCCACAAATCCATTTAGCACTGCTTGTTTCTGTTCATTGTGATATGGTGCCATTCTCGCTAGTATGTGATGATATTGCATTGTTGTTGTTTTGATTTTATTCCCCTATTAATAAGTGATGCAAAAAATTATTTTGTTGTTTTTGTACTATGCTTGGCAGTGCAAGGGCTCATGTCTGACTTTTGTGCTGAGGGATCACTTCTGACAGACTCAGGGATGGTCCATATATTCAGCAGAGACTCACCTCAGGTCAACTATGTGCAAGGCAAATGCCCTATCCACTGCACTAGCACATTAGTCCCAATGCCAAGCATTTTAAAACTATACATTTTGGACATCTGTATGTCTTCTTTTAGGAAGTTTTTATCTCTTGTCCCCCACCCATTTTTAAATGATGTTGGTTGTTCTTTTCTTTTAAAGTTATACCAGTGTTTTTTATACTTTGGATAATAATCCTTTGTCACATGTGTGGTGGGGAACTATATTTTCCCAGTCTAATACCTTTTTTAATTGCTAGATTGTTTTACAGTTCATGGATATAATTACTAGTTTCCCCAAATTTCTATCATTTAATATCAGGCATCTTGAGGAAGTGTTTTGACTATTTGTGTGCTTTTTCTTATACATAGCTAATATGGTACAAACTTTCTTTGAGGTTGTAAATCTCAGAATATTAGTGATATAGTAATTGGAGCACCAATTCTAGAGACAGTTGAAAAGATAAAGGAGACAGTGTTGACAATAATTATTTGAATTTGTTTTTAAAGAAATTGTTCATTGTGTATCCTATTTTAATAATCTATTGCAGTTCATTTTATTTAATTAATTAATTTATTTGATTTTTGGACCACACCCGGTGACACTCAGGATTACTCCTGGCCACATGCTCAGAAATAGCCCCTGGCTTGGGGGACCATATAGGACACCCGGGGATCGAACCGCGGTCCATTCTAGGTTAGTGCGTGTAAGGCAAACACGACCTACTGCCTGCACTACTGCTCCAGTCCCATACAGTTAATTTTAGGTAACTTTTTGGTTTAATTTTTGTTTTTAGAACATGCCAGTGAAGGCATGTTCCTATGCTAGAGAGTTTTTCCTGGCAGTGCTCAGGGGACCATGTAACACTGGGTCAAATTTCCATTAAATCCAGACTTCCTGCATGCAAAGCAAGTACAACCTATTCAATTATCTCTATAGTTATCTTTTATTTTTTTGGTATTGTTAATTTTGGTGATTAACTTTCTCTGTAACATATTCTAGGTATTAGGCAAACGAGTGAGTGAACAAATACATAAAATGCATGTATTTAGGTATTAGGCAAATGAGTGAACAAAATTTTTCGTCAAATGACTAATTTACCCAAACTTCAGTTACAATATCTTTCTATGTATTTTAGATATTTTCTTAGCTGTGTTTATTTATTGTCCTGAAATGTTTTGAATGTTGTTTTAGTTCTGTGTACTCTTATTTCATTGGTGGGAGGATTTTAGCCCCATCTGGCTGTGCTCAGGTATTACTTCTGTTTCTGCACTCAGGAATCACTCCTGGAGGACTATATGGGATACCAGAGAGTAAACTTAAGCTGACCATATTCAAGAAAACTGCCCTTCCTGTTGTATTATTGCTCAACCATCCTGTACTAGAGTTTAAAATTGAATACAAAATCTGGGGAGATAGCAAATGTGGTATGAACACACATCACAACTACTTTATACAGTATTCCTCCTGGCCCTACTATGCTTGAAATCTAGGTTGTGGCCCTGATGCTCTACAGCCAGAAGTTTGGTGAAGAAAGTTAGAAGCAGGAGCTAAAAGCTATAATGTGATTTTGCCAAAACTTATATCTGAAGTCCGGTCTCTTCTCTCCCTTTCCACCTGTTTTCATTAGATTTTTCTCATGGCAGATGTTGTCCAAAAATGCCAATTATTTTCCTGTTACTGATGGCAGTTCAATTATGAAAGCAGTTGCTTTGCTTCGCGGCAGCTGTGCTCCCACGTACCCGAAATGCCAGTGCTCCAGCTGTCTTGATTGAGAGCCCTTGTTTGCACGAAAACAAGACAAAATACTTTGCTGCCTTAATTCTAGTGGGGTTTTAATTTAATTAGCATCTGATTTACACAATGCACTTCTGACAGCTGTGTTTGGGGAATATCCACGAAAGTAAGAAATTGCCATTCATTGAAATCCTCATCAAAGCTAATTTATCTTCTTGCTCCATCTTTCTAGCCCTCAGCACTGGGGACTTCCGTGTGTTTATTGTGAACTTCACAGAGGTTATAGTAAATAATACTAAAGTAGGTGTACTAGGATTTTTGACTTACTGAGTGCAGGCTTGTTTCTGAACCTTAATAGGATACATCTGCAAATGAGGCTTTGGAAGTTTGATCAAAGGACAGGTCGTGTGTGTGTGTGTGTGTTTTACAGGTTGTATTTTGTGTGTGTAAAGGTAGTGTGTGTATTTTACAAGTTGTGTGTTTGTGTGTGTGCGTTTTATTGTCACCCAAGCAGGATGTGGTGAAATGGCATAGATTTATTTCTCCATCAACCTCTGTAGCAATACTGGAGAAGCAAGGAAGAGAGTGTAAGTTCTTTTTTTCGGTTTATGATCTCAAAAGCCTGGCACTGAATAAATGACTGTTGAATGAATAAATTAATGAGAGCAGGCATGGTTGAATTGGCAGTAGAAATTTTAATCCCACACAGCCATTCTTTGTTGTCTCTGTGTTCAATAAACCTATTATCTGAAGAATGATTAGCATGAGTTTACAAATCACCTCAGCATCAGCAAGGGGCGCATTGATAAATGAGTTATTAACCAAGTACACACCAGAGAGAACACACATTTGAACAGAATATAAAAAGAGTAACCAAGAAGAGGTGGCTTTCCATCTGGGTCTCAAATGGTACAAATATTTTGCTGAAGAGGTTGGGTTATGTAGCTCATGAGATAGGGCCTTGCATTTTTGAGATCCTGGCTTCAATCCCCAGAGTGGATGCTCCCATTCTCCTAAGCACTTCCAGGTGTGGGCTCTACATTATTAAAAGACACATATCACTGTGAAAAATGTGGGACAATACAATTAGCTGTGCTCAGAGCTTACTCCCAGCTCTATGCTCAGGGATCACTCCTAGTGGTGCTTGAGAGTCAAAAATTAAATTAAACCAGGGTCAACTGCATCTAGCTCCTTACCCCTACACTATATTTCCAGACCTGAGAAGAAAACTTTTTTCTGATTTAAATACCTTAAAATTTTTATTTTGTTTTATTGGAACCATTATGATTTACAAAGTCATTAATAGTTTGGTTTCAGACATACATGAATTAGGGTCAATCCCACCACCAATGTCAATCTCTCTCCATCATGTTCCCAGAGTGTATCTCATATAATTACCATTTGCCCCCAGCCTGAAAGTATAACAGGCCCATTTACAATTTATATCATTAGAGTTGGGCTTTTGATTCCATTGTTGTTGCCTTTGGCTTGAATATTTAATTCTGTCCCTTTATTTTATCTCCACCAATGAATCTGAGAACATTTGTCTCCTGCCCCCATACTTATATATTTGTATTTATCCTCCTCCACTAAGTTTCTTTCCTTTCCTAGCTATACTATGAAGCCAATGATGTTCAAGACAACTCCCATTTAAACTATTGCATTTCTTCAGTGTTATTCTAAATACCTCATACTTATATGACATCACTTACAATATCATTCTGTATTTATCCTTCTTTTGTAGAAAACTGCATGATTATATCATTTCTTAGAGCTATGTGGCTTACCATTTTATATATGTACCACAACTTCATGATCCACTTTTCCGTTGTTGGACATCTAGGTTGATTCCAAGTTTTAGCTATTGTATTGAGTACTGCAATGAATAGCAGTGTGTATATATCCTTTTGAATGTTTTGCTGTAGTAGGGATAACTATCTGAAAGAGGAATTGCTTGGTTATATGGCAGCTTAATTTTGAGTTTACTGAGAACTCTACAAACTGTTTTCCATTAAGGGTTTGACTGGCAGCATTCCCACCAGCAGTGGATGAGAGTTCATTTATCAACATATAACCGACAACAGAAATTATTCTTAGTATTTTTGATATGTGCTATCCTCACCGGTATAAGATGATATCTCATTGTTGTCTTGATTTGTATTTTCCTAATGATAAATGATGATGAGCATTTTTCCATGTGTCTGTTGGTCTTCCTAAGAAAAGTGTTCATTTCCTCTCCCTTTTTTTATGGGCTTAGGTTTCTATGGAGTTAACTTCTATGGAGTTAACTTTATGAGTACTTTGTATATCCTAGAAATAAAACCTATATCTAATGGTTGAGTGAAAAAAATTTTTTTCCATTCAGTTAGTTGTTTTCTAATTTTAGCTTGTTTTTCTTTTGCCATACAGAAACATTTTAGATAGATGAAGTTCATTTATTCAGGTTTGATGCTATCTTATCATTGGAATCCTATCATTAAATACTTCTTGAATATCTAAATCTTGGAGTGTTCTTTCTATGATTTTGGTCTAATATTAAGGACTTTAATACACTTTGAATTAACTTTTGTGTAAGATGTGAGATATGGATCAATCCTTAATTTCTTACAGTTCATATTCAATTATTCCAACAACATTTGTTTGTTTTTGGGCCACACCCAGCGGTGCTCAGGGGTTACTCCTAGTTCTATGCTCAGAAATAGCTCCTGGCAGGCACGGGGGACCATATGGGACACCGGGCCAACAACATTTGTTAAAGAGACTGTCTTTATTACATGTCAAGTTCTTGGCTCCTTTGTAAAATATTAATTGACCATATATTTGGAGGGTTGTCATTGAATATTCTGTTCTGACCCCACTGGTCTGTCAATCTGTCCTTGTTCCAATCCATGCTGTTTTCATCACTATGATTTTGTAGTAGAGCTTCAAGTTAGATAATGAGAGTCCTTTGAAAATACAGAAGAATATAAGGATCAAGTGTAGTAACTTCTCTGACTGTTTGAGAAAACTCACCTATTAACTCATCTTGTCTTGAACTTTTATTCTTGGTGAGATTATTAATCACCATTTCAATTTTCTTATGTGATTGGTCTGGTTAGCTTTCTACTTCCTCCTCATTCATTTTTTGAGAGATTATATGTTTCCAGAAATCTGTCCATTTCTTCTTGGTTCTCTAGCTTAACAGAGTAAGTTGTTCATAATAAGATCTCATGATGTCTTGGATTTCTTGGGTTTCTATTGTAATCTCTCACCTTTCATCTGTGATCTGATTTATTTGTGTATTCTACTTTTTTTCTCTTTGTGAGTTTTGACAGTGATTTCTCTATCTTGCTTATTCTCTCAAAAAAAACAACTCCAAGGGGCCGGGCGGTGGCGCTGCAGGTAAGGTGCCTGCCTTACCGCGCTAGCCTTGGACGGACCACGGTTCAATTCCCCGGTTCCCATATGGTCCCCCGTGCCTGCCAGGAGCAATTTCTGAGCATGGAGCCAGGAGTAACCCCTGAGCACTGTCGGGTGAGACCCAAAAACCAAAAAAAAAACAAAAAACAAAAACAAAAACAAAAAAAAAAACAACTCTTGGTTTCATAGATTCATTGTATTATTTTCTTTGTTTCTAAATTGTTGATATCTGCTCTGATTTTTTTGTTGTTGTTGTTTGTTTTTTGGGTCACAACCGGCATTGCTCGGGGGTTACTCCTGGCTCTATGCTCAGAAATCGACCCTGGCAAGCTTGGGGGACCATATGGGATGCCGGGATTGGAACCTCTGTCCTTCTGCATCAAAGGCAAATGCCTTATCTCCATGCTATCTCTCCAGCTGCTCTGTTCTGCTTTTCTTTTTTTTAATTTATTTTCTTCTGCTTCTCTTTGGATTCCTTTGTTGTTGGTTTTCCAGATATTGAAGGTGTGCCTTTAGGTCAATTTTTCTTTTTCTTCTCTCCTTATGTAAGCCTATATTGCTATGAATTTCCCCATAATTACTGCTTTTGCTTGTCCCATCAATTTTGGTAATTTGTTTCTTTATTACCATTAGTCTCAAGCCATTTCTTTATCACTTTCTTGACTTCCCATTTGATCCACTTGTTGAGCAGAATAATGTTTAGTCTCTAGGTGTAAATTTTCTCCATATCTTCTTTTAACAATTAATTTTGATCTCTGTGGCATTGTGGTATAATGAGTGCTTGGAATAATTCTTGTATTTGTAAATTTTTTAAAAACAATTTTATTTATTGTTTTTTGGGTCACACCCAGCAGCACTCAGGGGTCACACCTGGCTCTCTCAGAAATCACCCCTGGCAGGATGGGGGACCATATAGAATGCCAGGAACTTAACTGGACCCTTCCCAAGTCAGCCACATACAGGCAAAAGCCCCACCACTGTGCCATCTCCCTGGTCCCTTGGCCCCTTATATTTGTAAATTATATAAATTAGACTATATCCTTAAATGCGATCTATCCTAGAGAACATTACACGTGCATTTGAGAAGATTGTATATTCAGCTTTTTAGGATGAAAGTCCATGCATATATCCATTAGTCACAGTTCTTCCCATTTCTCATTTAGGACTCTTGTGTCTTTTATAGTGTTCTGCCTAATGGATATATCCATTGGTGAGAGTGACATGTTAAAAATCTCTCTCTACTATCATGTTACCATCCATATGTTTCTCTTTGTTTTTGAGAAAAAGCCTTAATACTTTGCTGACCTTTACTTTTGGTACACACATGTTGATTTGAGTTAGTACTTCTTTGTTGTTCCTCCGATCAGTAAAGAATGCCCATCATTGTTCTGATATAAGTATGACTGTCCCAGCCTTTTTGTTTTCAGCATCTTGTATATTTGTTTTTCATCTTTTCTCCTCTGGAGCCTATGTCTATCCTGAAATTTTAAGTGTGTTTATTGCCAGCAGAAAATGGGTGAGTTTTGTTTCCTGATCCAATCTACTACTCTGTGCCTTTTGATGGGAGAGTTTTTCATTGACATTTATGGAAACTATTGACAGAGAGGGCCTTCGTACCATTATATTTTGTAAGGTTGTTGCTGTTACAATTGGGTATTTGGCTTATATAATTGATTTTTGAATAGTTCATTTAGAGTCAGTTTGGTTAAAATGAATGCTGCAAGTTCTTTTTTTGTCTGTGAATGATTTTATTCCTCCATGAAAGGTTTTCTGATTAATAGACTCTAAGTTGAAAATTTCTTTTATTTAGTAATTTGAATATGTCATTCCACTCTTTTCTTGTCTGTTGCTTCAAATAGGAGATCTGGTTTGATTCTTATGGTTTTTTTCTTTATACTTAAGGTTTTTCTTCTCCTTTACTGCCTTAGAGAGTCTATATCTCTGTTTTTTGCCTTTCGAATTACTATTTATCCTTTTCCTTTCTGTTAAGGTTTATTTTGTTTGACATTCTTTTTGCTTCTTGGATTTGCACAGCAGCCTCTTTCCAGAGAGTGGGAAAGATCTCTGTTATTATCTTAAATTACTTGTTCTTCCCTTTCTCAATTTCCTCCTTTCTAGCATTTCTATAATTTCAAGATTATTTCTCTTGCCTTTGTTTAGTAATTACCTTATATTTTCTTCCATTATTTTGTTTCTCCTTTCTTTTTGACTTTTTAATTAATGTTGGCTTGTGATTTGTCTTCAAGTTTGTCGATGTGTTTCGCCACCAATTTAATTCTGTTAATGTGGCTTGTTAACATGTTCTTTAGTTCCTTCATTTTCATTTGTATAGAATTTCTTATCTTCTAAAAGAGTTCTTTTTGAATTCATTGAATTGTTTATGTTTATATTGCTTAATTTCACAGGTTAACACCTCCTTGATTTCTATTGATAATACATTAAGTTTTGATTTTAGGTTCTAATCTCCAAGGTTCATGAATTTTGGCTGAATTGAAAATTTGTCTACTTTTCTCTCCGTATCCCCTATTGCTATTTTCCTATGTAGTTTCCCCATTATTCTTTGCATTTAGTGGGTTGGAATTATGAAGTTTCAGGTTCCCCATTATTCAAGACAGTGATCTAAAATGTATGTCTTGTAGGTTATTTTCCTCATCATTCAAGGTTATATAAATAAGATAGAAGAACTTGCCAACTACTTTTTTAGTTTGATCAATTGAGTTTTGAAGCTGGATATTTTTGAAGGTAAGAAGTGATGGAGCCAAACTGCTTGGAAATATTAACTACAAATTTAAATATCTTTGCATTGATGATAATGTACCTGGGAGATTTTGAGACAGACAGGAATCAAGATGGGTGGCAGGTGGCGGGAAGTACTGGGGAAAAGGGATTGGTGGATATACTTCCTATGAGTTGGTCCTGGTGTAGCAAAAAAGATTCACCTGAATTGAGATGGCAAAATTGCAAAAATCAAAATGGGCTGCAGGCATGGGCAGCGTTGGGGGAAAGAGAGTGATGGTGATACTGGTGGCTGTTGGGGTCCTGATGTTCAGGATCTAGGTAGTTCCTCTCTTGGTAGATGCAAACGTATTGAGATGGCAATGGTGTGGGTACCAAGATGGGTAGTGGGTGGGGTGAAGGGGAGAAGCGTTGGTGGGAAGAGATTGGTGATGATACTGGCAGCTGAGGGGTACTGATGTAGCCAAGAAAAATGTTTTAATACAGTCATAAGAGGCTGGATTTGCCCCCCTCTAAAGTAAATTATATTAATGAGATAAAAAGGCAGGAAGAATAAACTTTAAGGAACAGGGAACTTACTTGGCTTATTGGGACAGAAATGGGAGGATAAATTTGGGAGAGGCCAGGAATGTTCTTGAAGAATTTCCAATAGTAATCTGTAACAGTTTGGGAACTTGGAGGAAGTTTTTTGAAAAGTGAGTGATCATATTTCATATGTGATTTAGAAGAAGCATCTCTGGCTTCAAGCTCAATAGACAAGAAGGGAGGAGACTTTTCATGCCCTTAGTAGTTAGATTTTCAGTTTCCACAATTTAAGTCAATGAGAGCAAAATAAGTCCATTAGTAGAGCATAGAAGCAGGTTCTCACTGCTTTTTGAAATGAGTGTCAGAGATAACAAGGATAAAAGAGAAGGATTTAAAGGGGGTAGGTTGACAGCTGAGAGTCAACGCACGCAAATTTCTTACACAAATTACAAGGACGGTGATGCCATTTAAAACAAAGAAAAAAGTATAATTCATAGACCTGTCATAAGTTCATTTTCTTACTGTAATACCAACTCGATTGAATAAAGATACCAGAATTAAAGGATACTTTACAGATTTTTCCAGTTTATGTTTCTCAGTAGTTGTTCCTAGGACTGGTATTTTCCAAAATTACTTCTTGCACAAGTGATTTTATAAGCAAGAACATTGGCATATATTTTATTTTACTGTCTCTGTATTTGGAACTCCATAATTCACGTTTGCATATTAAACACTTTGAAAAGTACAACAGTTAAAAATCCATTTTGTTGTTGTTTAGATAAATTCATCCCAAATATTAAGACTCTAAGAGCATTTTCAATGTAAAACTTATTAATATTTATAAGTAAATTAACTTTTAGGGTAAGTGTTGAGACTAGACTCTCATAAATTAGAAAGCTAAGTCCAGAAATTTTAAATGACTTTTCAAAACCACATAACTGCTAGCAATAGAGTTAGTACTAGCATCTATTTATTTATTTTTTTTTTTTACAAATTCTTATTTAGAGCCCTCTAATTCTCAAAGTTGATATGAAGTTAATTTTGAATCTTTCCCATACTGGTACTTATTGAAAGGCTAACTACAGACTCTTATTTTATCTTGTTCTCTTCTCCTAGCTCTCTTCTCACTGTAGAGTCAAACTCCATCATGTCTTCAAGAGATAATATGATACTGCTACTGATTCTAAGTCTTTTTCTTCACACTGAACATGTCTTTGATGGCAGCTGGATACCCCACAATTCAATTTTGTTATTTTCTTCTTGGAGAAGAAAACATCAGATCTTTTATGTGAAGGGCTCAGTTCTAGGAGTTGTTCTATCCCCTTGCTGTCACTCTTAAGTCAGGATATTACTTTATGTTTCTGATCTATTGGCTATAGATTGGGTTTTCTAATTAATCTCTTTTTGTATTAGATTACTTTGCTAGATAAGTTCACATATCTCAAAGAAATGTTTCACTTAACCATTGAAAGGATTTTAGAGATCATAGCATGGGTTCAAAACCTGGAACTTCCTTATCTTACCTAATTCCTACCCTCATCCCCAAATTTTCACCTGTTCACCACAGAGAAACAATTTGAATCCTGTCATTTGAGGTTTTATATATGTATGTATGTATGTATGTATTGTTTTTATTTATTTATTGGTGCACACATGGCATTGCTCAGGAGTTACTCCTGACTGCACTAAGGAATCAATTGTGACAGACTTGGGGTGGAGGGAACTATATGGAATGTCTGTAATCAAACATGGATCAACCATATACAAGAAAATGCCCTCCTCACTGCACTATTGCTCTGGCCCATTTATTTTTATTTTTAAAAAACTTTTAAATTGATGCTATTAAGATTTATAATCTGGTTATTATTTCCTATATATGGAATTCTAATATCACAGCTATCACAATCTCCCATCTCCAAATTTTCCAATAACTGAGATACAAACTCAGTTTTGTGGGTCAGTTATGTTGTATTGATTTTGACCTTTTGTTGCTAGTTTGCTGTGCATTTTTAAGACCTATAGATGACATAATCAATTTGTATCTAACCCTTTTTCTGACTGACCTCACATCATGCTATCCTTTATAATCCATGTTGCAGAAAATTGCATGATTTTTTTCTTTCTTAGAGCTGTGTCATATTCCATTGTGAATGGTAATTAGTTATTCAAAACACAATGCTTTTTGGGGGAACAAAACAAATTTGGAACAGATTGTACAAAAGATTCATGGCGATACATAGATGTATATACTAGGAACCCAAGACTATCAATGTAAACTCCACAGAGCTTTCCATTGGTTTCAGGGTGTTGTTAAGACATATTGGTCTTGTAGTTCACTGATTTAAATGTTAATAGGATCTATCTCACTCACCTCTTGCCATCATTTACTTCAGGTTTTAAATATTTTTTCACACAACCTGTGGTCTTATGGGATTGTGACCAAATTACTCACTGGAGTGTACTTGTTGACCAGTTCTGTCAGTTTAGCTGTCATTGGATTGACTTGTATTTCAAAAAGTACCTAGGGGAGAGTAAATGAACATGCATGGAGTCTGTAGTTATTCCCA
Organism: Crocidura indochinensis; assembly: GCA_004027635.1. Taxonomy (NCBI): domain Eukaryota; kingdom Metazoa; phylum Chordata; class Mammalia; order Eulipotyphla; family Soricidae; genus Crocidura; species Crocidura indochinensis. The sequence continues at coordinate 4,055 of PVKC010021427.1, read as the reverse complement.
TGACAGTATACTTTAAGGGTGGAGAAATCCTGTATCTCTTAGGCCAAGAGAATTCCCTTTCTAATATCCCAAATATTTACTGTGCCTATGCAGGGAAGGAAAAAAAAAGTCAGCACAAAATGATCTTTTTTATTTATTTATCTATTTATTTTTTATTTTATTTATTAGTTTTGTTTTTATTTCAGGACCGTGGTTATTATGTGGTGCTTGTCTTTATTGCTGTAATGCTCATTGGATTTTGTGTTTGATATCTGATTTTGTATTGTTGTGGTGTTTCTCTTCCTTTTTCCCTTTCTTCTCTCAAACTGATGTTGAGAGCTTTTAGAAGAACTTCGCCCATTTTCGGTTTATTTGATTTTTACTCCATTTTATTGCTTTTCTTTTCTTCAAACAGAATCACATAACTTGAACCATCTAGTTGCACCCCTCAAATTGAGGGGGAAATAACGGAGGGTACCAAGACCAAACAGTTGTATGATAACCAAGTAGTAAGCTAGACACAGAGGGAACCACTTATACTAGCACCTCGGGGGTAAAGTGAGGGATATGGGATACAAGCTGGAGACGGGGATGGAGGGAGGAGAACTTTGGTGATGGGAATTCCCCTGATTCAATGTTAATATGTACCTAAAACATTATTGTAATACGAGATTTAATCCACTTTGGTCAAAATAAAAATTACTATAATTTAAAAAAAGAGCCACTTTCCTGAGGGTAGCAACTAAGAGCACATATCTGTTTTTACACACATCTCAATATGAGAGTAGCTTACCTGAACTTAGACCTAGCCATGTAAAAATGTGTGCATATGGCAGAAGGGGGCTTTTTTGGGCAGCACATACAGCAATGTCACAAGGTAAGCAACCCCCACCTACAAGGACTGGGGCAGAAGGCAGCGGGGGAGATCTATTTGGTGGTACCAAAGGTAGCATCATGAGACTTAAAATGGGAAAATTCTCAACTTGAGCTCATTGGAATGAGACCAGCAGGAGTGCAGCCACTCTGCTTTGTTCTGTGGCTGTGCATTTCTTCCAGCCAAGGAACCGTACTATAGCATTTGATAACATTTAATATCATACATCAAAGTTCACATTGAGAAAACTACATAGAACTCCACTACACCTTGAGACTGAAGAAGCTATTTCTGGAGACTTAACCAACACCTGCCACCTACATAACATTTCAGGCATCCAGAATAAGTTGCATGCACTCTTTAGTTCTCGGTAATGATGTCCTTGACTGTTGCTTCTTCCTGGGTCTCTGGGACCAGTGATTTTTGTTGTTTCTATTGAGCTTATCTCAGAGTTCTATTGTCATATGTTCATTTTCTTTGAGAATTTTTTCTAGCCTCTTTGTATGAAGGTGCTATGCAGCTCATCTTCCATACCACTGATTTTGTCCTTAGTGGCTGCTACTCAGCTAGTGAGTCTTTCCAGTGAGGTTTTTGAAGTGTCCCGTTCTCTAGGAGATTGTTTAAGGTTTGATTCCCACCGATCTCCCAGACAGGAAAGGCAGTTCCCATTCCCTTGTCCGATTAGGTCAGGGGGAACAGTTCCAGTTACAGAGATCTGCAGAAAATAATTCACACAGAGAAAAGGTACAAGAATGGGTTCAGGAAATACAGTGCTCAAGCAAGCAATTCAAACCACAAAAAGTTTTCTGCTCCTAAGATGGAGTGCAACTTAGTGAAAGAAGACCGAAGAATGAGCCCCAGCCTTGCTCAGACCCTTGTTTTTATTGACAACAATCAGGTACCACCTTAGGGTGGGAGTAGAATACCAAGTAAGGAATAATCCAATATATTATCACCAGGTCATACCCTAGGGTGGAGAACAGTTATTGATTAGGGTAAGATCAGTAACACAACAGTTTTTATATCACCTACCATATTTTCAACTATGATATTTCTGTTTGAAGTTTTCTCATTTATACTCTCATATCCTCTTGAATCATCTGGGCTGTCCATTTCACTGTTTCTCTGTTTGTTGAACATTCATAACATTTCCTCTCTAATAAAGCCACCTTTCTAACACTTTAAGATGAAAAGGGGAGTGAACTCATTTTACTTATGAGGGACATTCTGTTCTATTTTTAAATTCTTTTTTCCAATATAACTAAAGATGATCACTAAATACTTATTTTAGGATCCATTTTCTACAGAAATTTGTTCAATTTAGAATAGTTTGTTTTAATCATTTTAGACATATCTATATATTGTTGATCTACTTGAGGACAAAAAATTAAATGTCATGGAAATAATATTTCATAAATAAAAACCTCTCAAGAGATGTATTGGGGGGCCAGAGTGATAGTAGAGTAGATAGGGTGTTTGCCTTGCATGTGGCTAACTCAGGTGCAATCCCTGGCATTCCATATGGGCCCCTGAGATTGCCAGGAGTCATTTTTGAGCACAGAGACAGAAATAACCCATGAGCCTTCCAAAAAAGAGATGTGTTGAGGAACCATTATATTTTTTCCCCAGTATAAATATTCATCTTAAATTCAGATTCATAAAACTGTCACTTTCTCCTTGTCATCAACTTAAATGATCTGGTACAAGAATGATTTTCCCTTAGAATCTATGACTATTTTTTTCTCTGAAAAATTAACTGCTGTTTTTATGAACTCTTAGCAGATCTAAAGAAAGCATCTAAGAATAAAATGTGAAAAGGTGTGGTTGGCTTCATCTTGTTGTAGGCATCAGAAATAATTACATGTTGTGGTGGAGGTGGTGGGATTTGGCAGAAGAAAAGAACTGTTACAAGGATAATTGAAGGGCATCATCGGCAACAAGTCTGCAGAGATGAAAAAGACCCAAGTAGTTCTTGGCAGATTTCTCCTTCAAGAAAAGATGCTTAAAAGATTGATGTAGGGAGATAAGGATGGATGCCTGTGTGCATTTGCCAAGTAACTATTTTTGGGGGGTGTGTTTGGTTACATCTGCAATTCTCAGGGGCTATTCCTGGCTCTGTGCTCAGAAATCACTTCTGGTAGGCTCAGGGTACCATATAAAATGCTGAAGATCGAAACCATGTCTGCTGCGTGAAAGGAAAACATTCTACCTACTGTGCTATCACTATGGCCCTACCAAAGAGCTTTTCTGATCACATCACACTTCCTGAATTTTCAATCTAGAGGCTACAGATTATATGATTCTATCAGAGATAAAAAAATATATAATGACTTAACCTTGTGAGACCCTGAGCCAAGTCACACTCAGGACATCTGATTCATGAAACAGATAATTAGCACATGCAATTTTAAGATACTAAATTGGCAACAATAAAAAATGAATAATCTAATAAATAGCATACACTTAAAAACCCACTATCCACTTAATAGTGTTTCTTTTTTTGCAGTTTCAATAAGACATGTACGTCCTCTATATTCATTCACTTGCATACAAAGAAAAGTGAAACTGAACATTTGAAAGGAGAAAACTGCAATGTCACTACTTAGAGATCATGCCTATGTATGAAGAAAATCCAAAAGAATTTGCAGATAAATATCCAAAATAATATATCATGAGAATTTAGCAGGCTAATCAAGTAAAAGTAAGTTTAAAATTAATTTTATGTCCTAGCCTAGCAACAAACCAGAAATATAATTATGTACCATGGTCCACACTCCGTGGTATTAGTTGGTGCTCAGGGGACCATGAGATGCTGGGGACTGAGCATGGGGATCTCAAATGCCAACCATGTGCTTTAGCCCTTTGAGATAATTAATTTGAATAGTATGAGTAAAATAAACAAATTACTAGGAAAAAATCTAAAAACCATATGCATCCCTATGGAAAAATGTTCAAATACTGATATATTTAGATCACTTAAATATAAATAGTTTAAAATAACCTTTAAGCAATTCTTAGATATTCATCTATAAAGTTAAAACAATTCTAATTAAAATCATTGTTTCATAGATGCTTTATAAGTTACCTCTAAAAGGTCTGTGAAGTTCTTTTCTCTAACTTTTTCCTGTTCCTAAACATTTAAGCTGTTCAAAATTTGAACTATTGTGGCACAGAATAAAATGTTGGAGCATGGAGGGAATGA
>PVKC010021426.1:0-18161 GCA_004027635.1 Crocidura indochinensis | reverse complement strand
TGTGTGTGTGTGTGTGTGTGTGTGTGTGTGTGTGCTCAAGCCACCCATGGAATTGCACATAATGTGTTTTGGCAGCTTGATCAGCTCTGAAAGTACTTATGCCCTAGACTAGCTGGGAACCATATGGCCTTCTCCCCACAACATGCTCAATAATGGTCCCTCCTGCAGGTGTCCCTAACTTTGCTGCTCCTCCTAGTTGATCTTGGGTTCTCTGTAAGAACCTATCAGAGGGACTTTCTTCCTGCCTGTTGGCAGCTACCTGGGTTTGATGAATAAAGTTACTCTCACGATTCAAAGATAAGAGATTCTGTAGACAGATGGGTTTCTGCCCTTGGATAAAAACCAAGCAATGGCATCACTGGGTGAGAGGAAACATAGAAGCTTAACTTTGAAGAAACTTCCAGTTATCCAAAGAGGGCTCCTAGTTTACCTTTTGTTGGCTACATCTGAAAGTCCCCAATATGTCACAGTCTTGTCAACACCTGTTGGTGTCCTATTCCAATTTTGTCTTTTTTTATTATTTATTTCTTAGTGGTGCTGACGATCATACCCAGGTACTCGGGTATGTGAGGCAGAGACTTGCCCAGGACATACTCATCCTTAATTTTAGCCATTTTGATGGGAATGTCAATTGTCTATAATTGAGTTTTTTTTTCTTTGTTTTGGGGACCACACTTAGCTGTGCTGAGGGATCATTCCTGGTGGGGCTCAGGGTCCATCCCTATATTATACTGGGATTGAACCCATGGAGGTAAGTGCCTTTAGTCCATGTCTTACCTCTATGGCCCATGTTATCTCTAGTGTTTCACACCTTCTTGGGTGATTCTCCCAGATACATGAATTATCTGTGGCTTCATCCAGATTGCCCCCAGGTTAGTATTCTACCATAATGCTCCAGACTTATCTTCTCCAGGAAGTTGCTCTTGGTTATTGGCATGCAACTAAGTTTTCTGGGCTGTTCACAGGCTACAGGAAGGCATCTCACACAGAGCCAGGAACAGCCCCTGAGCCCCATGAGGATTGACCCAACTCCCCAAAACACAGTGTGACCCCCATGGAGGGTCCTTGGGGGGTCCCCTCTCAGGGGAACTGCTCCTGATTTGGCAGAATCCAGACTCTGTCCAAATCTGGCTCCTATTAATCTTGACTCAAATCAAAGGGACAAAGCCATCTGCCCCTCTCCCTACAGGTCTGCTCCCCACATCACTTCCTGTGTCCTCAAAACGCAAATGAATAAATAGTCCTTGGTGCAAAGATTAATCACGTCACTAAATATGTGGCTTCACATCTGTGATAAGGTTAAGCTGTTTTGTGTTGCCAGATAGCTACATAATTAATTTCTGTTTGTCCTGCGTCAGTCCCTCCCTTCTGTGTTTCTGATGTGCCAAGCAGGACCTGACCTGTAAAAGGGCTCCGTAAATATTTGTTCAGGTCATGGCAGCGCTCCCCCCCCCCACTATGTACCATCTGTCTTTGCATGGATGGTAGGAAGTTGGGGCTGTCCCAGGCCTCTGTTCCCCTCTCCACCAGGTAGGCAAACCAGAGAGACAGGATGGGAGATGGGGTTCCCTGTGAAAACTCCTCCTCTCTTGGTCCTCTTCCCAGAGGCACTGTGGTGGTGGCAGATAGCACTGCAGATGGGCACTCACCTTGCACATAACTGACCCTAGTTCAATTCCTAACGCCTTGTATAGTATCCCAGTCCTACCAGAAGAGATCCCTGAGAGCAAGAAGTAAGTCTTGAGCACCTCTGGGTTAAAACAAAACAGAAACAAAACAAAAATTAACCACCACCAAAGATTCTGTAACAGGAAGCAAGAACTCAGTGTCAGGAGACTGGCTTGTGTGGTTGATTTTCTCATCAAGTTTGGGTGCCTGTTGCAGGGGAATGGGGGCAGGGGGAGTAGTAGTCCACTCAACCAACCAGGCCTGGTGGCTTAGTGCTCAAGCCCAAGGATGTAGGACCACCAGAGTCACACCTGACTGTTATGTGCATCCTGGTATCAAACTTGGGATCTTGCTTTTCAGGGTCTGCAACCTCGACCCCAGAGCTGTCTTCCTAGCCCCAATCTTGTACATCAATTGTTCACAGGGGTAAAGAGTCTAGTTGTCTCACGCTTCCACTGAGAAGCCACAGGAGATGAGGGTTGGAGATACTCTGGTGCTGTACCCTGGAAAGCCAGACAGAATCTGGGCAATTCTGGTCATCAAGCAGAGGAGCCAGTGGCCAAAGGCCTCAAAACCAGTAAAATGAGGAAATACAAATACCACTTCCTGCCCATTTAGGGGTAACTCATGATCTCTCAGAGTGTGGGGACATGAGCCAACTGGACTCCCTGATTCTCCAGTGCCAGCCACAGTGGCCTCGTCCCCCCTCCCTATCCATCCAGTCTCTATTCCCCATGTTTTATTTCCAGGATTCAGAAGCACCTCGAAGGAATCATACCTCCAGTTCCCTCCCCTGCCTCTCCCCAGGTATTCTGAGGGATGTGTGTGTGCTTCCCTAGCTGTCAGCTTCCCTGCACCCCCTCCTTCCTCCCAGGTACTCTTCAGCTGCAGCTTTCACCCTTTCTCAGCCTCCTTGCTTTTCATTCCCAAATCTTTCTGCTGGAGCTGTTGAAATACAAATGTGTTTGAGGGATGTGGTGGCACAGGGAAAAGCACATAGACACTATCAGACGAGCGTTGGCTTGGTCAAAGGCTATAGATTATTTCCCTCCAAAGGAAAGTGCTGTGGTGTAGACAAGGACTGGGAGCCCTGGAGGATGCCTGAGCCACAGACTGATGGAGGAAGGTGGAGGAAGGGGCGTGGCTATTTAAGAATGGGTGGGGCCATGTCATAGAGGGGGTAGGGCATGGCTTACAGGAGGACTTTTTCCTCTTGCCTGACCCCAGTGTCCAGGGCCGCTAGTGGAGAATGCAGAACTTCCGGCTTGGGTTGCTCTGAGCTGTGAGTCACACAGATCTCACTTCAGAGTGACTTCAACTACTAGGACAGTAAACTGCTCTCCTTAGGTGCAGAGACAGAGGGCATTTCAGGCTTGCCTGATGCAGTAACTTCAGGATCCCTTTATCAGAGATAGGGCTTGTTTTCCATCCTTTTCTTTCTTACTTCCTTTCCTTCTCTTTTTTCCCTTCTCTCTATTCCCTTCCTTCCCTTCCCTTCTTCTCTCCCTTTCCTTCCTTCCCTTCCCTTTCTTTCCTTCCTTCCTTCCTTCCCTTTCTTCCCTTCCTTCCCTTCCTTCCCTCTCCTCTCTGCACCCTCCTACACCAGTCCCCACACATCTTTGCCTCTGACGTCAGCTTGATTCACCTTGCAGTCACAAGACAGAGCCACCACTTCCTGCCCAACAGGGAGTAGAGTAATGCACTCCCTTTCTATATGGGCATCCCAAGACCCAGGGGCCAACTCTGATAATGCTAGGAACTGTGTATGTGGGGGTTGAGACCAGACAGAATTCCTTCCTGCCTAGAGAATGGAGGAACTGGAAAGCCTGAGGCTGTGAAAGAAAGGCAAAAAAACAAAAGCTATGGGTGTTGACAGATAAACCATAGCACCCTCAGCCTGCCGTTTGGGGGCATCATGTGAAGCTCCCAAAAGCTCTTGTGTGAACTCCCAAAGCTCCTCAAGGACCCACAAACTGAAGTTGGGAATAAATGTGGCCCTGGGCATTAGAGAGCCATTGAACGACACAGTGAGCTTTGCTCCCAGAGCAGGAATGTGGTGAGGGGTACAAAGCAACCAAGTTCTAACAAGCCAAGTTCTAACCCAAGCACTACTGGGTATGGCCCTGTAGTCCCACCACCACCACCACCACCACCACCGAGGTGGCCACACAGACCCCACAATGAAACCATCTCCAAAGTCCTGGATATTTACTCTGAAAAGATTCTGACTAATGGGAAGGACACAGTGTGAGGCCAGATGAGTTGCCTCCATGTGAGATGCTGGGGGCAGGGGTGGCATCATTGAAAGTCTCAGTCTTCATTATCTGTCTGTGCATCTCTTGTGTGGACCCCAGATGTTTTTTCTAGAGTAAAGTTATCCCTGTCTACTCCCTGTCATGCCAGCCCCCTACCTTGGTGCCTTGGATGGTGCTTTGGACGTATAAACAAAACCAACTCTCAGTAAGTCCTACACACCCCACTTGGTGTGGGCTTTAATGTGTGTTGGAGATAACCAAAGCTGCCTTGGTGAGTGGGATTGTTCAGTGAAAGGCTTTGCCCTGCGTGCTCCTCATGGGGGCTAATCTATGTGACTTATATTTGCAGTTCAATGTGAAAAAGTCCACCGAGCCTGTGCAACCCCGTACTCTCCTCCAGTTCCCGGATGTCTATGGCCCCAGACCAGCCGTGACTGCCCCAGAAGTAATCAACTATGCAGATTATGCACTTCGGACCACAGAGGAGCCTGCAGCACCCACCAGTCCCCCAGCTCCCTGTGACAGTCGTCTTAAGAGGCAGGTCACAGAAGAGCTATTCATTCTTCCTCAGAATGGTAGGAATCTACTACCCTCACATTCCCATTGGGCTAGTGGTAGAGGCGGGATCTCAATGTGCATGGCATCTGGGCATGATACTGGGTAAGCAGGCAGGCATGGGGCATAGCATGTGGCTTTTAGTACTGCTCACATGGCGCCTCACTTATACAAAGGACCTCATTTATCCATGGGGAATGGGACAGTCTTTGAAGATGTGTGTGTAATTAAAGAGGGACATAGAGTCAGGTTGAAAATTCTGACATAGGCTAAGGAGATAGTACAAAGGTTAAGGTACTTGCCTTGTATGTAGCCAACCTCAGTTCACTCCCCAGCACTGCATGAACCCCTGAACACTTCTGGGAGTGGCCTTGGTGGCCCCTGGTAAGTACTATGGGGTCTGACCTGGTTAGCCAAGGGTCATTAGAATGAACTCCAAGTCACCTGAGCACATCTTAGGAGATCCCTTAAGATAAATTGACAGCTCAATAGATAGCTATATAGATCAACGTTTTTTCAACCACAAATTCCAATTTCACCCATAATATGCGGTTTCGGCTCACAAATAGACCAAATCATTATCATCATTTATTATTTCATAATAAAGTAATTATAAAATAATTCCTTTATGTTTATTTGATTCCTATTCAAGAGAATTACTTTATATGTAATCAATATAGGCATACATTTTTTTTTAACATTTTCTAATAGTAGTGTGCCTCGAGATTTTTTTTTTCATGAAAAAAGTTTGCCTTTGCACAGAAAGGTTGAAAAACACTGATATAGACAATAGATTTCAAATAGGTCCATTGGATATTTAAGAGTTTAAGGTGGAGGACAGATAACAATTTGCATGAGGATTCCTGTAGGGATTATTATAATCATGAAATGCAGGCTACATGTTGCAGACCCAAAGAGTTCCTTGAGATGCCCCCAATTTCTCAACACCAAAAGGAAACTAGGATTGGACCCTCCACCAAGACAAGTGGGAGAGCAAATTCCAGACTAGAATTATGAAGTCTCTGGAGTCCAGTAATTCTTTCTCTCCTCCTCAGGCTTCCTTGTTCCTTTCCTAGTCCCAGGAGGCAGCATCTCAGAGGCCACAGAGATCTGTCCAAAGTTGATTGGTTCAGCAGTGAGGATGGGGGTGAGAGGGAGGGCATGTTCCCAGGAGCTGAGATCAGGTTCACTCCCATGTGCATCTTCACCAACACCTTGTAGCATTCATAGCCCCATTTCTTCCTTCCTTCCTTCCTTCCTTCCTTCCTTCCTTCCTTCCTTCCTTCCTTCCTTCCTTCCTTCCTTCCTTCCTTCCTTCCTTCCTTCCTTCCTTTCTCCTCTCTATATATTTATGTATATTGGATTTTATTGTTATTTTTGGTTTGGGGAACCTCATACAGTGATGCTCAGTTTTTTCTCTTATTTCTGCATTCAGAGATTACTCCTAGAGTGGTTTGGGGGATCATACAGGGTGCCAAGGATTGAACTCAGGTTGCCATGTGCAAAACAAACACCGCCCTTTGCACTATCTCTATGACCTCTTGAGGTATCATTAGTTTACAAGAATACAAATGTTACAAATACAAATATGACATTTATATTTGTTTTTTGGACCATATCGGTGTTCAATGGTTATTCCTGGCTTTACCCTCAGAAATTACTCCTGGCAGGCTCGGGAACCATATGGGATGCTGGGGATCACACCCAGGGCCACCGCTTGCAAGGCAAAGGTTCTACCCACTGTTCTATTGTCTCAGCTCCAAATTCTATTTATTTTAAGACTATAATGTTACCATACCACAGCACCACCAACATGACACAATGTCTCCACCAAATTCAAACAACCTTTTCTTCAATTTCTCTACTGTTTGATAATCATTATTCTATTGTCTGAGCTTTAGGGATTGTGATAATTGGCCTTTGGATGTTCTCTCATACAGGAATGAAATCTTGATGCTTATTTTTCTCCTTCTGACTCACTTTGCTTAGCATGATCTTCTCTAATTCCTTCCAAGTGATAGTGAATTGCAAAACTTCATCTTTTGTTGTTGTTTTGAGTAAGAGGTTCTCAGGGACTACTCCTGACTCTTCACTTAGGGATCACTTCTGGTGGTCTGGAGGGTTGGAGACCTTGTGGAATTGGCCACCTGCAAGGCCTTCTGGTGTACTATCATTCCCACTCCAAGACTTCATCTTTTCTGAGAGCTGAGTAGTATGCATTGTTTCGTTAGACCACAATGTCTATCTATGCATCTGTGGACAGCTTGGGTTGTTTTCAGATCTTGGCTATTGTAAATAGCACTGCAGTGAACAGAGAAATGTAAACAACTTTTCTAATGAATTCTGTTGTGTTCTTGGGATATATGTCCAGGAATAGAATTGTGGGTCAATTATTGCGTTCTCAAATTATTGAGAAGTCTTTGTACTATTTTCCATAGAGGAAAAGCCAATTTACATTTCCCCCAAAAGTGAATGAGGGTTCCACAACACTTGCTGTTTTTTGTTTGATATAGGCTATTCTCACCTACGTGATGTGCTATCTCATTGCTGTTTTGATTTGTTTTTCCCTGATCATAGTAATGTCATGTACAAACCTCACTTATTTTTCTTTGTTGTGGGGCAGAAGGTGACACACCTGATGGTACTCAGAAACTACTCCTTTCTCAGTGCTAAGGGATCTTTTTCCGAGGTACTCAGGTGACTCTACAAGTTCTGGGGATCAAATCCGGGTTTTTAGAATGCCACACATGTTTTCCAGCCCTCTGAGCTAACTACCCGGCCCTCAGGTCTTCTTTCGGAAGCTGAACTGTGTCTGCATTCCCAACTGCTGCCAACTTGGTGTGGTTTTGAATTTGATGGTAGAGAGATGAGGGGCTGAGGGTTATGTGTGTGTCAGACTGACCCCTTCCACACTTGTCCTTGTGGTGTCCTTGGACATCACCTGGTCCTGAGAGCATGACAGGACTCACATCCTGATTCGTCTGCTCCTTGCTTGGATGCAGTAGGGAGATTTCACTACTCGCAGAAACATAGTCATGAATCATTTAGAAAATGAAAAAGAGGCCTTTCTATTTTTACCCTCGGTTATTTTTTTAAAAACAAAAGTTGTTTGACTTCAATTTGCATCTATTGGCACTGTGGCAGCTGTTGATTCCTTTCACTGCTGGATTGTGGCTAATGAGCTCCTTCCAGTTTGTTTCCTGCCAAAGTTAGAGGCAGAGTGAACAGTATTTGGGGGTTTTAGGAACTTCTGATTTGAGGTAAGGTCATGAATTCATTCATTTTTTTGGTGGGGATGCCAGATCTGGTGATGCTTAGGGGTTAGTCCTGGCTCTATGCTCAGAAATCACTCCTGGCTCAGGAGACCATATGAGGCAATGGAGATGGAACCGAGGTTTGTCCTGGGTCAGCAGCATGCAAGGCAAGTGCCCTACTGCTGCACAAGTTGCCCTACTGCTGCACTATCCGTTCAGAATTCATTCATTTTTTTAAATCATTTATTGAACAAATACAAAGTCAAATCCACTTATCCTGACTTTGCTCCCAGCATTTCCTGACTCATCCTGCCATTGATCTCTAGTTATGAACTTTCAGGAGCTGGAACTGAATTCAATGTGAGAGACAGAGTCGAACACAAGCTGGGGAGGGTTTTCCTGAACTCCCTGCCCCATCCGAGCAGAGGCAGCTCTTCATCCTGAAATCCCACCACAGTTTGGGTTTAAGGCCCTTCCTATTTCATCTAGGGTAGCTCTCCTCATTCCCATTAGAACACTGAAGTCACTAAGGTGCAGAAAATTCAGGTCACTTGTCCAAGGTTAAGGACAGCAGAGCTCATTGAGTTGGGATGGTCCCATGAGATGTAAACATGACCCTGGGATGGTCACTGTAATTAAGTCTAAGGGTCTGCGTACATGGTAAAGGAGTGGGACAGCATGATCCCAAAAGCAGGTCCAGAGGGACTTAGGGTTGGCCTTCCCTCTCCTAACAGGTGTGGTGGAGGACGTCTGTGTCATGGAGACTTGGAATCCAGAGAAGGCTGCCAGCTGGAACCAGGCCCCCAAACTCCAGTACTGCCTGGACTATGACCAGCAGAAAGCTGAGCTGTTTGTCACTCGCCTGGAAGGTACACCTCTGATTTCACTTCTGCAGGCTTCCATGTGTTCTTTTCTTCTGGTGGCACTGTGCTAGCAGGACAAGAGCATCTGTGGCTAGAAAGAATACTGTAACTGTAACTGTAACCTGGGGTACTGAGATGAACCCAGTTATGTCCCAAGTGGAGATTACAGACTGGCAAACACCCTTTATGCAAATGGTGATTCAGGCACTTTCCATCAGTGTTACTACAGTTAACTTATTTAATTAGTAAACTTATTATTTGTTTAACTTATTAAACTTATAAAATTATTAAACTCATAAAACTTATTGATTAACAAGTAAACTTAACTATAGTTAAGTTTTTTTGGTATCTGAAGTTACAGATGGAAGAAGGAGGAAGAACAGAGAAAAGGTACAGAAATTCCATTCAAAACCTTGAATGGTTCAGGGATAGTTAACATTTCTCACATTCCATTGGCTGGAACTTGGTCACATGACTCAACTTCAGAGGATTCTGGGAAATGTAGTCTAATAGGTTCCCAGGCTAAAATAAATGGGTTTTGGTTAATAACAAACCTTCTCTACCTCTGGTGTTTCTGAAATGGCTTTGTGCTGGACACAGAGGGTGGTCTGCATGGTCTAAAATGTTTCCATAGGGAGTCTTCCCAAGGGCAAACTCCCTGATTGTTCCTTTGCTATCCGCAAAGCTAAGACTTCTCCATTGTCATAATGGCTCCATTTTACACATTAGAAAAGTAAGGTCTAATAACATTAGATGACTTGTCTAAGATCCAGGCCTACCTTCATGTTTCTAGAAGCTAGGTAAATGCCTCTTTCTATAAAACCATGGGCCTCAGAAACTCATCTACTCATCCTGAGAAACTTCAGCAACCAATTCTCTAGTGATTACTGAAAAACCTATCCCGAAATTATCACAGTGGCAAATTAGTGGGGAAAATTCCACTGTGAAACATCCCCCAAGCCAGGGTGTTCAGCCACAGGGAACCAGCAAACTTAGGGTATGACCATGACCCAATCTGGCTCCAGCCTTTCCCAACTGAGTCCATGACACCACCCCCAAACCTCTCTTTCTCTGTGCCTGCAGCTGTGACCAGTGACCATGAGGGCGGCTGTGACTGCTATGTTCAGGGCAGTGTGACCAACAGGACAGGCTCTGTGGAGGCCCAGACAGGACTAAAGAAGCGGCAGCTGCGCACCATGTGGGAGGAAGGTCTGGTGCTCCCCCTGGCTGAGGAGGATCTGCCCTCAGCAATCCTGACGCTGACCCTGCGTACCTGTGACCGCTTCTCCCGACACAGTGTGGTCGGGGAGCTGCGCCTGGGCCTGGATGGGGCCTCCGTGCCCCTACGCACCCCACAGTGGGGCGAGCTGAAGACTTCGGTAAAGGTAGTAGGGGGGCCTCTCGAGGATGGGTGTGAGATAGCAAGACTGAGCTCCTGGAATTAGCCTGAGAAACCTTTTACACCTGATTTTGTGTGTGTGTGTGTGTGTGTGTGTGTGTGTGTGTGTGTGTGTGTGCGCGCGCGCGCGTGCAAGCCTTAGAGGCCTTCCCAGCCTGGGTATGTATAAGTGTGTACACATGTGTGTATAAACCTTAGAGACCTGCCCAGCCTATGTTGTGAGTGCGTGTATGTGAAAAGCCTTAGAGACCTTCCCAGCATGTGTGTATATGAACAAGCCTTAAAAGTCTTCCCAGAGGGGCTGGAGAGATAGCATGCCTTTCATGCAGAAGGACAGTGATTCGAATCCCGGCATCCCTGAGCCCACCAGGAGCAATTTCTGAGAGTAGAGCAGGAATTGCCCCTAAGTACTGCCAGGTGTGACCCAAAAAGAAAAAAGAAAAAAGTCTTCCCAGAATGTGTGTGTGTGTTGGAGAGAGAGAGAGAGAGACAGAGAGAGAGAGAGAGGAAGAGAGAGAAAACACCTTAGAGTCCTTCCTTGCACTGCATCTGGTCCTCCAAGCATTGCCAAGACTGACCCCTGAACACAGAGCCAAAACTAAACCTTGAGCACAGTTGGATATAGATTCTACTAATGCCCCACAATTAATAAATGAATTCACCTACTTTGCACCACAGAGGAGATGAGCCCTATGAGCCCCCAGAGGGATTCATTGAAAAGATGAAGATGAAGATGCAGGTTTCCCTTGATAACCAAAAGTAGACTATTTTTCCTGCCCAGAGTAGACTATTCCTAGTTGGTCTGATTTGGATCTGGGAAAGCTTCAATCATTGATATGGGGAGGAGAGGAGTTGGAGGATTACTTCCAACTACAAATCAGATCAAATCAAAATGTTCTAGAACTATTCAGATAGTAATGAAAACCTGTCTGACATCCTTAGTCATCTAGGCATGGTTGAGCTCAAGTGCAATGGAGGAAAATTCTAGAACATCGGACAGTATTGGCTGAGCTCTGATGGACAAGCAGGGTGAGCCCAGGTCCCCTGTGAGAACCAGCCCTGGTGACCTTCTGCATCCAGTGCAGCTGGGGAGGCTTGTCTCAGAGCCTAGAGCCACAGGGGTTTCCTGGGCAACAAACACATCTTTATTTACCATAGCAAGGAGTTGGGGAGACTAGAGTGCAGAAGGGAGAGCACAGACCTGGCCAAGATCCCCCAAGGGCCTGCCATCATGATGCCTAGCGGAATCTTGTGAATAGCCAATCTCTCACCTCACCTGGACTCTGGGGAATCCACATAGTGGAAGAACATTTCGGTGTACCTCACCCTTTACAGAAGCTTCCCTTCACCTGCCAGTAATAAATGGCTGAAGTGAGGCTTGGTTCCAGCATTTTCCATCCACCAGTTACCTATGTAAACCACACCTAGATTCTCACTCACTCCACCATCCCACTGTGGCTGGGTAATGATATACATGACTACCCCATTTTAAGAGAGGGAAACTGAGGCTTAGCACAATCACAGAGGCTAGATCTATCAGGTGGACCCGGGGAGCATGGCCTGAGGTGAAGGGTATTGCAGTATGTTCCCCCTAATCTCTCCCCACCAGCCTTCTCCACTGTTAGGATGCATTCCTTGCCTTGTTCTCTCGTTTCATGCTTAGGAAACTGATGATAGCTTGGGGCACAAATGTTACCACCACAGAGACTTTGGCACTAGTCCTGTGGGTGCACCCAGTTCTTTCTGGAAGGGATGTCAGGCCCCACTAAACCTCTACTCCCTGGACCAGAGCATCCAGGTGTCCGCTCTGTGCCAGAGGCTGAGATATGGCTACCCTCACACTCATATTGCATCACCAGAACTATGCTCACATCCACGGGGACTTGTTTCCTGCTGGCATGAGTGATCTCGGAGTTAGGACACAGCATAGAGAGGCCCCATTGAGACAAGGGGCTGAAGAGCATCCCAGGGCCAGGCCTGGGAATCTCTGGGCCCAGGTAGCAATGGCCTGTTTAAAGAGGCAGGCATGGGTCTGGAGTGATATCACAGTAGTAGGGTGTTTGCCTTGCATGCTGCCGATCCTGGATAGACCTGGGTTTGATCCCCAGCATCCCATATGGTCCCCCGAACCTGCCAGGAGTGATTTCTGATCACAGAGCCAGGAGTAACCTCTTAGCACAACCCGGTGTGGCCCCAAAACAAAACAAACAGCAAAAATAAATAAAAATAAAGAGGCCAACAGAGCCTTGGCTTGCTATAACCCCTTGTTGTTTCTCCTCTCCCAGCCAGCAAGGGTTAACAGAGGTGCTGGCTGCATCCTAGTTCTCACCCGAAAACAGCCCAAAGTGGCATGTGCGTCAGCAGGGCCCACAGAATGCCCCATTCCAAGGACAGCTGGAATGAGTCATGAAGAGCCCAAGAGAGATGGAGGGAGGGAGAGGGAGGAGAAAGGAAGAAGGTGTTTTTTGTCAGCAGGTGCTTTTGGCAGCTGACCTGGGTGCCAGGGAGATAGTAATATACTTCAGTGCTGGAGCAGCAGAGTAGATGCTTTGGGGGATCCTTGGAACCTTAAACTAAGGAGTCTTTTATGGCCTGATGGGCCAGGTGCTTCTCCTCTGAACTCAGAAGAGCCATGATTGCCAGACTGCTCACACTCTGGCACCTAGGCCAGCTCTGGGACTCAGAAGGCTTTACCCATCCCAGTGTTACTGTGCCTTTGAAGTACTGGGCATGTTCCTGGGCATCTGTGGTTTTATAGTGAAAGAGTGTATAGAGTGACTGTCCGGGAAGGACAAAGACATAGGTAATGCACCTGGACGTACCTGATCCAGGCTCTGTCAATCTGTTTCCCATCTAAGGCAAGGGCAGCCTTGGGCATGAAGATTTTTGCTTACCACAGACCCTTGGGTTCAGAGCTCAGTAACCATCTTCCTTCTCTCCAGCATCCATTGGGTGCCAGGGTTGGCTCTGGGAAATTTATAGCCTCTCAGAGTAGGAAGTGAATTGCACAGAGTGGGTCCATGCTATGAACTCCATGGCTGTGTGGATCTGTTGATACACAGCAGTGTCCCACTACCCCCCCCCATGCCCAGTGGCTCTGTAACCTTTGATCCAGGCATGTTTGTGTACATTTACATGGTCTGTGATATTTACACAGTACAGACACCTGATGAAAGTGTCCTTGCCTGGAAGTGACATGCCATTACCATATTCTTGTCATTGCTCAAGTTCCCATCAGCTCCATCTCATCCTAGGATGGGGCTAATTGGAAAGTTGGGGTGATATGAAAAAAGTTCTAGATGAAAGATGTGATCCTCTGTACCTTCAAAGCCTGGACTGGCTCTCAAACCTCCCACCTCCCCATATCCACACAAGCACTGATCCTTTCCACTCCTCACAAGAAGCAGTTATGGGTGATAATGAAGGCAGATCATTCCATCACCCTTAGCAGCTGTGGGGGGGAGGGGCTGCAAGCAGTACCCTAAGTAGTTAATGTTTATATCTTTTCATGTCCACATCAGAAAAAAACATGTCCACATCACATGGCTCTATTGTTATTCCTATTGTCCATACAGATGAAGACAAGGCTTAAAAGAGTGAGCTGACTTGCCCCAAATCCCCCAACTTAGAAGTAGTTTGATTAAGACTGACCAGGAGGGACCCTCTCAAGTGGATAAGTTCCTGGGTTTGAGGAGCTAGAGACATAATACATCAATGAGGAGCTAGAGAGATAATACAGTGGGTAGGGCATTTGCCTTGCACACAGCCAGCCTGGGGTCGATTCTGAATAAGTATCCTTATGGTCCCCTGAGCAATAAATAAATAATCCTCTAGTGCAGAGCCAGGAGTAACTTTAGAGTAGTGATCCTCAAACTACGGTCTGCGGGCCACATACTGTATTTGTTTCCATTTTGTTTCTTCACTTCAAAATAAGATATATGCAGTGTGCATAGGAATTTGTTCGGAGTTTTTGTTTTTACTATAGTCCGGCCTCCAACGATCTGAGGGACAGTGAACTGGCCCCCTGTTTAAAAAGTTTGAGGACCCCTGCTTTAGAGCATTGCTGGGTGTGGCCCTCCCAGAAAAACAAACCAAATATAGCGTATATTTATATTTGCAAAGGAATACAAATATACAAATATACAATTAAAAAATAACTCAAGTAATTGGAGAGATAGTACAGTGAATAAAGCACTTGCCTTGCATGTGGCTGACCTGTGTTAGATCCCCGAGTTAGTACCCTCAAACCTCCTGAGCATAGCCTGAGCACAATCAGGTGTGAGTCAGAAGGAAAGAAAGAAAAATAAGGAGGGAGATAGGGAAGGAGGAAGGAAGGAAAGAAGGAAAGAAGGAAGGGAGGGAGGGAAGAAGGAAGGAAAGAAGGAAGGAAGGAAGGAAAGAAGGGAAGGAAGAAGGAAGGAAAGAAGGAAGGAAGGGAGGGAAGGATGGAGTGAGGGAGGGAGAAAGGAAAAAAGTAGGAAGGGAGGGAAGGAGGGTGTTGTGTAACTTTTATGATATTGTTTTTTACCTATCATCCCCCCTAGATCTTCCAGGTGGGGGTGATTGACAAATGTGAATAAAGAGCTGGTGGGGGAGGCAATTGAGGTCTTTTGACAGAACTGACGAGAGGCGAGGTGAGAGAGCTGTAGAGACTATCAAAAAGCTTCTTTGCTGAACCTTTTTGTCCCCTGGATTCACAGACTAGAAGATTTTGTTTGTTTGTGGGGGGATTTGTCGCTGGGGTCTCCTCTGGGAGGAGAACTGAGGAAAGATGTTTCCCATTGGAAATTATTTTTTTTGAACCAATGACCTTTTGCATGAAAGGCAAAATGCCTTACCTCCATGCTATCTCCCGGGCCCCTGGAAATTATTTTTAAACACTGAGACCACCAGCAAGGGATTCAACCTCCTCCCCACCCCCCGCAGGAGGGAGGGAGGAAAAAAGAAGGAATAAAGGAGGGAGAGAAGGAGGGAGAAAGGGAGGGAAGAAGGAAGTAAGAAGGTTTCTTTGTCTGAGAATAATAGAGTAATACACAGTGGAGCTGGGATCATCCCCCACCACCATCCATTGACTCATGTAACACTTATATGATGTTCAGGCCAGGGTCTACTCTGGGCTCACAGACCCTATAGTGCTCATAAACAGTCACTGGGTATGACTAGAGGAAATGTTAAGTGCCTTGTAGTCAAATCACTTTTCATGTCCAGCTTGGTGAGTAAGACCACTGGCTTGGGCACAGATATAGAGAGCAGTATCTGGGCTCCTTACAACTCTCCACATGCTGCCTCTAGCCTGGGAAGTCACCATGTCTCCTGCTCAGCACAGATATCTGGGCAGACCTGCCTTTCTGAGCCCAGCTTTGATCTCTATTATCCAGTCCAGTCCAGCCCTTGCCACGCCATGCCTAGCTGTCAGCCCTTTAGAGCTGGGATTCTCTTTGTAATTAGAGTGATGAATGATGAATGACAATTTCATGCTGCCCTGGAAATATGAGCTGTCAGTGTAGTGGTTCTTAGACTGTGTTCCCTAGAGCCCTAAACATCCACAGAGCTGCCTTTCAGTCTAGGGCAAAGGACAGTGAAGAAGTAAAGGATGCAGATTCTTTTTTCTTTTTCTTTTCTTTTCTTTTCTTTGGACCACATTGGGCATCATTCAGAGGTTAGTTCTGGCTCTGTGTTCAGAAATTACTCCTGGCAGGTTCAGAGGACCAAATGGGATGCTGGGATCGAATCTGTGTGCAAGGAAAACATCCTACTTGCTTTGCTGTCACTCTGGCACCAGGACACCAATTCTTATGCAGCCGATGGCACATAGAATGCTCTGCCTTCTATGAAGATGGAAAGAAAATAAACTTGATGGATTTGGAGCGTCTCTGGGAATGGGAGGGGACAAAACTAGTGTAACCCACCCTTGGCTCAGCTAAGTTATCGAGCCAGAAGTGTAACTCCCCAAGTGTAGCTTCTCTCCTGTGTCCCTTATGTGTGTATATCACAGGAACCATCTACAGGAACTGGAGAGGTCTTGCTGTCCATCAGCTACCTCCCGGCTGCCAACCGCCTGCTGGTCGTGCTGATTAAAGCCAAGAACCTTCATGCCAACCAGTCCAAGGAGCTCCTAGGAAAAGGTGAGTAAAGGGGAGAAAAAACCTTGGCCTAAGTCTATGTAGATGAACATACACAAGCACGAGTGGGCATAGGGGAGCCATGTGACTGCTTTGGAGGCATCAGTCTCAACTACTTCCAACTCACAAACCAGTTTGAAAGTCACTCACTTCCTCAAAGATACCTCCAGGGTTTCCAAATATGGTTCAGTATCTTCAAATTATTTTTGTTCATTTGGAAGCTCTACTTGGCAGTGTTTAGAGCTTACTCCTCGTTGTGCATTCAAGGATCATTCAAAGTGGGACTCAGGGATTCATATGGGGTCCTGAGGATTAAACCCACTACAGCTTTTATATGGTAAGTTACCCACCTGCTGTACAGTCTTCCTAGACCAGGGAACGTGGTTCAGTGGTAGAGCATTGCCTGCTTGGCTCCTCGAGCACTTCTTTTTTTTTTTTTTTGGTTTTTGGGCCACACCCAGTTACACTCAGGGGTTACTCCTGGCTATGTGCTCAAAAGTCGCCCCTGGCCTGGGGGACCATATGGGGTACCGGGGGATCGAACCGAGGTCCATCCAAGGCTAGCACAGGTAAGTCAGGCACCTTTACCTCCAGCGCCACCGCCCGGCCCCATCCTCGAGCACTTCTAGGAGGAGTCCTCTGCTAGCACCACTGAGTGTGGCACAAAAGCTAAAAAAAAAAAATTAAAAAGGCGGGAGCAGGCAGATAGTTCACTGTGCTAGATAGAATACATGCTTTGTATTCAAGAGGCACAGGTTTGATCCTCACCACTCATGGTCCCCTGAGCAACTCTGAGAACAACTCCTAAGCACAGAGCTAGGCGTAGACACGAAGTACCATGAGGTGTAGTCCCTCAAATCAATACATTCATTTAAGCCACATCCATTTTTTTTACTGGCCAGTCACATCCACAGGTCTCTTGGTGTCTGGGAGATAGATCTGGAATAGAATCAGCCTGAACTTTGGGTCCTTAAAGCCAATGGCCTTCCAAGGAGTTTCTAGTTGTCATGAAGTTGGCTAATTTCATTTTAAAAAATATATGTACATATATATCTTTATTTAAAGACCATGAATCACATAGTTGGCATATTTGATTGTTGCAGAACAACCCTTGATGGGGTTGACTGATGGAGGGATGGAGGATGAGGTCTTTCTCCTTCAGCTCGGACCACCATCTGTCACCCTGTTCAGCTGGCAGTTCTGAGGTGAATGCGGCGGGAATAAAGCTAACAGGCAGTCAGGCTTCAGAAGATATCATCTTTATTCCGTCGATAAGGCTGAAGCCAAAGCACTAGAATCAGCCCTAGAGAAAAAGCTTCTACCTTCCACAGACCCTTGCTTTTATACATCAGAATCAGGTACCACCCTAGGGTGGGAGCAGAATCAGGTACCACTTGAGGGTGGGAGCAAAATGTTAGGTCACACACTAGGGAAGGGCACAATCATGATCAGGGTAGAGTCAGTAACATAATAATCCCATGGAAATGTTTACATACACAACATTTGATCATAATACATTTATTTCCAGGTAAGTGGGAATTAAATTATTTAAAAAGAAAGAATAAAGGAATAAAAATGTATAGCAACAAGAAAATGTGTAACAATTGTTGTGCCATGCAAAAAAGCCATTAATTCATTATCAGAAGGTTTACTAAGTCCCTGATGCTAGTTGATCATTCTGATACTACTTTTGTTTCTGAACATTTAGTGGCTTCAAATACACATTGGCATCTAAATTGGTGTGTTGCTACTGGGATGACAGTATTAAAAATCTTGGAGTTGCTGTGGTTCAGGAATTCTATGCACTATTGCGGATACTATGGCTTTTGTGGGGCGTGGTTTTGGCTGCCAGGTCTTCTGGAAGTATAAGAAGGCGGGGGAGGGAGTCCCACACTCATTCCAAAAAAAGTCCTGGTGATAGCAGTCCAAATATCGGCATACCTGGAGTTTTGATCAGGTGGGTGTCTGCAGAGAGCCATAGAAGAGTGGTGAAGCTGAGCCATTGTCAAAGTGGCAATTGTTGGCATGCCTCATTCTTTTTTTTT
>PVKC010021425.1:0-18158 GCA_004027635.1 Crocidura indochinensis | reverse complement strand
TGACAGGCTTGGGAACCATATGGGATGACAGGAATCGAACCTGTGTCAGCCACACCCTACCCACTAAGGCATGCACCCTACCACTGTGCTATCTCTTTGGCCCCTTTTTAGGTCATCTTTAATAGATCTGTTATGTATTTCTCTAGTCAGTATTAGATAATTGCAAATGATATCATGAGCTAATAGAAAATAGGCCCTTGTAGATTTAGTATTGTGCATGTAGAGTCATGTATCCAGGCATAAAGTTAGAGGAAAAAAGGGTCATTTGAAATGACTCATTTGAATATTAGCAGATAAGATAATGATGGAACAATGGTATTGGTGAATATAGAAGGTGAAGTGGTAATACAGGAGAACATTTTTAGAGAGCTAGTGGAGTATAACATGATAAAATCAGTAAATGGTATTACATATGTAGTTCTTATTGGGGAGAGACTTGAAATACTTGGAAGAGTCAACTATTTCAGGTGTGACACAGGTGTTATGGGTAGGTGAGTTATTAGTAGGGTGATGGGGAACTTGAAGTAAGGATATGCTATATGACAAGGAGGAATATGTTGGTCAGGGAAGAATTGGAGTTAGAAAAGCAGTAGTAAGAAAATCAGAGTGGTATCATGGAGAAAAATAATTTTTGCTGGGAATGAAGTACTGAAGTGTGGGTTGTTTGAAAAGACTAGATGATAATTAGACTGGAGGGGAGGCAGAATAGAACATAGAAGCCAAGACACAGGCAGTTTGTTAGATGAGAAGAGCTTTTTCCTGTTCTCATACTCAGAGTCATCTGGAGAGATAGGACAGGAAATGATACCCAGGTTAATCTCTGGCCTATTTAGTATAGTTTTCCATTTCCTAAGATCTTGCTAGAGAAATCTATGAATGTAAGGGGTGGAAAAATATCCTAGACCTGGATTTTTCTTCCTGCCAGCTTCTTTATGATATACCTTTTTTCCCCCAGTAAAGAGCCGGAGACCATCCTTGGGAGAGTTGCTCCTTCGGCATGCACACAGCCCTACCAGGGCCCGACAAGCGGCACAGCTGGTTCTTCAGCCAGGAAGAGATGGAACAGGACTTGGCCTAAGTGGGAGCTCCCCTGGGACTTCAACTCCTGTTCTCCCTCCCCGGGGAGGGGCCCCTGAGCGCCAAGGTGAGGCTCTTCGAGTCAAGAATGCTGTCTACTGTGCAGTCATTTTCCCTGAGTTTCTCAAGGAATTGGCTGCCATCTCCCAGGCCCATGCTGTGACCTCGCCTTTCTTGCTGGATACTTCAGAGGAGGCATCTGGGCCTCCCATCTCAGGCTCTGGGCCCCTCAATCCATAACTTTCTTCCATGGACAATCAGGGCCTTAAATGCTCTAGGCAGGGGCCTAGGCACAGGCTCCTTTTTATGTTTGGAGGCAGTGGCAAGAAGACTTTTTAATTTATTTCAGATGAATGTTTTATGGAGAACTTGTTGCAATATGTATAAAAGGGAAATCTCTATTTTGTGCTGATTCTTCTTCCCCACCCTTTTGGTCTTAGACTGGGGCCCCAAGAAGGTTTTACAAAGCTGGGGAGGTGCCAATGATTTGAGCTATTGATATTTTTTCTCTGGTGATGCCACTGGAGATTCAAGGTTTTTCATGAACCCTTTGAGGTCGAGGGGGAGGGACATAAAGCTTGGGAAAAGAGTAGGTACTTTCCCCTTTTCCAGATCCTAGAGGGAAGAAGAATCAACAGCTCCAGGATGCTTTGGGGAGCAGCAGCTGATGTTTATTGGGGACCAGTATCCCTATGTTTGGGGCCCTTGCCCCTATTTCTCGCCTCCACTTGATTCGTCGCTGTCGAACTCCGAGGACAGACCCTGCAGCAGGGGCAGGGACATGGAGTGCCGATCTGGGTCCCCGGGGCCCCCACCCTGGACTCCTGGTGCGGGGTTGCGGGGGCTGAAGAGCCAGTTCTCTGCCAGGGTTGGGGATAGTCACAGCTTTACTCATACCCTGGTCTTTGTGCCTCCCTGATCCCTCCCTCTGATCCTCTCTGTTGTGCCCAATGCTTACCCAGGACCATGCTTCATTCCCAACCCCCCAGCCTTTTTGCTCTCTTGCTCTCACCCACTAGAATCCAGTATAGAATTCTGGGTTGCCTACACATTCCTGGGCTACACTTCTGATACCCACCTCCTCCACCTTATTCCCTTCCTCACATTGTGTTACCCTTAGCAGTACCTGATAACATCTGGGGCCCCCTTCGGAAAGGATTTCGGCCCTTGTTGGAGTCTTTTGTGGGTCTGCCTTCTGGCCCTTCCTGAGGAGGTGGTGTAGGCGAGGCTGGGACAGATGAGGGCACGTTAGTGACTTCAGGGTTATCAGCAGGGGCTGGTGTGGGGGCCAGAGGTGGCATGATGCCAAGGTTGGGTCTGATCCATTTGGCTCCATGGGGCAGTGGGTCTTTAGCCAGGGACTTTTGTGGACCCAGAACTCCTTTGGGCTGCAGTGAAAACTTGAGGCAGGAGAAGGCAATAGGCAGTGTCCTTTGTACCCGTAACAGCTGGGGCTCATGGGCTGCAGTCAGTAACCCCAACTGTAGCCAGGAACAGGAGAAAACTTGGTAGATGACATAGATGCTGTGGGAGCTTCGGAGCCAGGGAAGAGTCTGCTGAAGTCTCACCTGCCCAGGCGGTAGTAGCAGGAAGGCCATCTTCTTTCTCAGGCCACCCATATGCAGGTGAATACGGCAGGGTTGCCCATCTAACAGTCGTGTTTCTTCATAGGCTATCTCTGCTCGGCTATTTGGTGAGTATTCCTGAGTGCAGTGGGCAAAGGCACCCTCAGACCCTGTCTGCTCCAGGAGATTTGGTAGTGGCCCCACTGGCTGTAGTGTGCGCCGGCTTTGCCGACTTGGCAAAATCAGACGAGTGTGTGCTGGGCGGGACTGCTTCACTAGAACACCGAGTAGGTCATAGCAGGCTGCATCTGATAGGAAAGGTACTGCTACTACATGGGGCCCAAAGCGCTCCTCAATAACCTGCAGACAGACAACGTATACTACTGAGTTTGGGTTAGGAATTAATTGGTAGCCTACTGAGCCTACTCTGAATTCACCCACTGTTTAATTACATCTCTACAGTGTATTTAGATGGTCAAATTTCCTGCTTATTTCTGAGTTCTCTCCTGTAGCAAAACCTTGGATCCCTACTCTTTGCCTGACTGCTAGATTTTGAGGAAACAAAAAAAAAGTTACTGTATGTGCCCTTACTCTATTACACTTACTATAATGGAAGAATCGATATAATTGATATAATATAATCAATATAAGTAGTCAGAGCAAAGAAAAAATACCTAGCAATCTACAAGAAGTCTTTTAACAGCATTAGTCTGTGATAGAAGACAGAGGTTTCTAGATAGTAAGATAGAAGGAATTTGCCATGTATGAGATTGGTTAATCTGATCAAAGGGAGAAATAAATCTTAATGTACAAACTAAAACAAGATAAGTATTTAAGAGCACAATTTTAAATTTTAAAATTTAAATGCAGGACATTAAAGAGGGCAAGCATATAGGAACTAGATTAAGAAAGGCCGTGTGTGTATACTGAGTGATATTTTATCCCAGGGAACCCCCTTGAAGGACTCTGATTAAGAGAGGTAGGATCACATATGTGTCATAGAGTTAGGATTTTTTTTTTTTAATAATAGGAAGACATCTGTTGTGTTTCTAATAATGCAGGCAAGACATAGTGAAGCTCTGAAGAAAATGGGGGAAAATAATGAATAATCTGGTTACTGTCTTGCGTATCTTGGTCATTTAAGGGATTTTGAGAAATCCTCAACATTATTTAATGATTGATTAGATAGATGATGCCATTAGCCAAAATGAGACATAGAAATAGGTTTGGAATGTCCATTTTTATACTGTATAAGGAATATACACTCAGTATATACTTAAATCCTAGTAGTTTATAAAGGATAGTTATTTTAGAGATCTGATGATTTATTTTTGTAATGCCAGTTCCTGTATGTTTTTAGGGATTCTAATGTTCCTCATGACTTGGCCTTTCTTGGCCCCTGGGGATTAATAACCAAAATTTAATTTCATAACCAGCTAAGAAACTGTCAGATTCTTATAGAAACCTTACCTAAATATGATCTTGACACATCCTGATATTGTTGACTGAGATTTCTGGCTATGGATTCTGCTAGGGAACACACAATTTCTTCTTAGAGACCCCTTTATGTTAAAACTATTTTAGACATCTGCATACTTAGTTTCTTTCCCTGGAATCTAAAATCCAAATGCTTCAGCCCTTTTCATGATATAGCCTACTTTGCTAGCCTGTTAGAATTTATTATTGGATAATAATAAGGACAATCTTTTTGTTTTAGAAAGCTGTTTTGGAAATGCTACCCCCTAAATTAAGAGAAAGTTAGTTAATTGGAGTTGTGTTGACTCTGGATAAGATGAGATAAGTGTAAAAACTACTACTGTCATTTGTCATCTAACTAAGGAAATGTCTGTTTTGGCCTGAATTGAAATTTCCCATAATTTATTTTCTTTGCGGGATAATCTTTTAAATTAATTTTTTTTATTGTGGCATTATGCTAAAAAAATAGGGCTTTGAAAGGGGCTGGTGTGTTTGCAGGGGTGAGAGCAGAGCATTAATAGGTTGACATTTTAGTGTAAAGTATTTTATCTCATAATAAAACCTAGTACAACACATAAACTATAGATAGAATCCTACTCCACTTAAAACTCTTTTGATGCCTAGGCTCCTATAGAAATGAAATAAGAGGGAATGTCTCTAGGAAAAACATCTCTCAAAGAAGAGAATCTCATTTGAAATGCCTGGGCTTTATAAATCAGGCTTTTGCCAAAGGTTAATTCCTGACTTAACTGGAGACTCAGAGACTTAAATGGAGATTTAGTAGACTGTCTTTATTTAGTGAGGTCAGGCATACAGGTTCCTTGGGCAGTGCTGGGGAGTTTGGAGATCACTCTCAGTGATATGGTCAACTGGTGTGGTCTGGTCAATGAGAGGTCCCAGGAATGTACAACTGCTTGGGTCCTGCAGTGCCTGGGACTACCTGCTCATGCTTAGAGACCTCCAGTGTCACACCCAGTCAGTGGTGCTGGGAGCCTAAAATTCTACATCTAATTTTGCTGAAGGGGCTTTAGGGGTGGGCTGTGGTTGGATTGTGGTGCTAGGATTTGAACTTCAGTACCATAGTATGCAAAGTATTCCATGTTTGCTGAACTCTCTTCCCTGGCCCTTATATATTATTTTTCTTATTCTTGAGGACCCCAGTTATCTTAAAATATGTTAAATATGCCAATCAGTTCTATACTAGAGTTACTCTGCTTAATATACTAACCATTAAGGTTACTGCTTTTACCCCCCTATCCACTTATGAGTGAAAGTTTAAAATTTTAAAGCTTACAAATTTAGATCCCTAGACAGCATAGAAAAGTAATGGTGTGAGATAATCTTAGATGTGCCTAAGATAATCTGAGCAGAATGAAGAGCTTTCGATTCACATTCTGTTTAGCCATCTAGTCTAAGTACCCAAGTAACTGCTAGCATTTCTGGAGAAATTAAAACCAGGTAACTGAATGGTATCCCCCACTCCATGTGTTCACCTTATACTTCCAAGATTTTATCCTTTATGCTTCTACCTTGACTTTACTGACATTTCCATTTAAATAGGGCAGGGAGATTTTTTTGATACTCAGGTGGTGTAACTTTCTAATAAAGACCCTATTTACTTTCACCTTAATTCAGATTGATTCTGATTGCTAGTTCAAGAGCAGTCTCACATCACTAAAACAAGTTACTCTAATGTAATGAGAAGAGACCACTGACTGACTGTGATGAGCAAGTGGTATATTTCAAATGGGAACTTTTCATTTTTTCTTCTTCTTTTTTTTTTTTTTTTAAGTTTTTTGGGCCACACCTGTTGATGCTCAGGCGTTACTCCTGGATATGTGCTCAGAAATTGCCCTTGTCTTGGGGAATCATATGGGACCCTGGGATTGAACCCAGGTCTGTCCTGGGTCAGCTGTGTGCAAGGCAAAGGCCCTACAGCAGTATTGCTCTGGCTCTCAAAGGGGAACTTATATTAGGGTTGCTTGGAATCTGGTAGACACTACTTTTGGATGGATCATTAAATCTGATGGACTGCTTTCTTTGAGTTCTTTAAATTCATTATTCTTTTTTTGTTTGTTTGTTTGTTTGTTTGTTTTTTGGGTCACACCCAGCAGTGTTCAGGGGTTACTCCTGGCTCCATGCTCAGAAATTGCTCCTGGCAGGCACGGGGGACCATATGGGGCACCGGGATTCGAACTGATGACCTTTTGCATGAAAGGCAAACGCCTTACCTCCATGCTATCTCCTGGCCCCCTAAATTCACTATTCTTTGATCACATAACTGGAAACCTGATTCGTAAACCATATGGGTGCACATTTTTCAATCTGAGAAATTTATGCCAATCTAGATTTGGAGAAATTTGATATCTTTAACTCCAACAATAGCCAAGATCTTCTTACTCTTTGAGATTCATTTAACATTTACTCAGATCTCTTGCTTGGATTTATATCCTTTGGTGCTCAGGACTCCTCTGTGCTCTGGGACCATTCTTGGCAGTGTAGGGGGGAGTTAGTGGGGATGGGAGACCATATGTGGTGTCAAGGAACAATCCTGTGTTGGTCACATACAAGGTAAGTGTGTTACCTGCTATACTGTCTTTCTGGACCCAAAGTTTTAGTTTATTAGAAAGTTTATGTGGTCTTTCTTTATAAGGCTATTTACCTCTTTGACCTAATTTTTATCACTACTCTTGAACTGTACTATAGAGGAGTATTTGGAGCTGATATATATATTTCCTCTCTTTTTTTTTTTTTTTGTTTTTTGTTTTTTGGGCCACACCCAGTGACGCTCAGGGGTTACTCCTGGCTATGCGCTCAGAAGTCGCTCCTGGCTTGGGGAACCATATGGGAAACCGGGGAATCGAACCGCGGTCTGTCCAAGGCTAGTGCAGGCAAGGCAGGCACCTTACCTCCACCGTCCAACCCCATATTTCCTCTCTTAACTATATGCTTTTAATTAGTTTACTGTTTACTCACCCATTGGATCATTAGCTCATTCAGGTATTTATTAAGTAGAGTTTATGTGCTTGGTATTGCTCTTCCCTTGTGTAAGTAATTCTTATTTAGAATGTCACTATTCTAGAAACTTTCTAGATCTCCTGGCACTTAAACACTGAGCAAAAGTTACTGTTCATCTTATTTTTTGGAGTAAAGGTTAGTTAATTTGATTTATTTTACCTTTTTGTTTTTTTAGATCACACACAGCTTGTGTTCAGGGTTTACTCCTGGCTTTGTGCTCAGAGGTCTCTTCTGGTGGGTCTGGAAACCATATGGGGTACTGGGGATTGCATCTAGGTCAGCTGTGTGCAAGCAAATGCCCTATCCACTATACTATTGCACTGGATCAAAAGTTAGGTTGGTCTTTATTGTTTTTAGGCTTCCCACATTTTTCTAGTTATATCCAATAAGTTATACTTTGTTACTTTCTTAAGTCCACTTTACTTACCTTATCCTTGATAAGGGTCCAGGTGGCATCAGCTTCATCTAGTGTCAACCGGTGGGGGGTACCATCTAACATGGTGGGGTGTGTGAAGGTTTAGGCAGGCAGTGGCTGCTGCAGGAACCCCAAGCTTCCCAGGAGGTGAGGCTCCAGGCCTTAGGCATTGGTCTAACATGAGGTCATAGAGGGCCTGCTTGGGTAGAGAGGAGGAAGTCACACTCCCTTCCTAGCCTCATTTTATCCAGAGCTTGAGAGCTTGAGTTCATCCCCTTGAGATACCTATGCAATCTCCTGCTTTATTTCTTCTTTTTTTCTCCTTTTGGCTTTTGGGCCAAACCTGGCGGTGCTCAGGGGTTACTCCTAGCTCTATGCTTAGAAATGCTCCTGGCAGACTTAAAAGGACCATATGGAATGCCAAGAATCAAACTTGGGTACATCCCGGGTTAGCCACATATAAGGCAAATAAATGCCTTACTGCTTTGCTATCACTGTGGCCCTCCTTTATGTCTATAAAATTCATTAAAGTTATATATATGTATTTATATATACATATACATGTACATATATATATATTTATATATACATATACATATATATATATATATATATATATATATATGGTGTGTGTAATTTCTGGTTAAGATACAGGATCAGCCTACTTCTTTTAACAGCTTCCTTCTCTGAAGCGATTTACTATGCAATTTGTCTTAGTAATACTGTAGGTGACTTTGTGAGATTGGATCATGGTCTTTAAAAGACACGGGAGAAGAATAAATCAGGACTTCAACTGAGGACTAAGTAATGGTTCTTAACCTTGGTCACACTTGAATTATTTGGGAACTTAAAAAAATTTCTGGTACTTGGATCTTATATGCCCCTCCAGTGATTTTGATTTAATTTGTCTGGAGTGTGCCTGATCATCAGATTTCTAATTATAATATGCAGTTTAGGTCGAAAGTCTTTATTCTTGAATGAATTACAGTTACAATGAAAACCAGGTGTTTATGTCGGCGGATTCCATGCTAATGGAGACCTGGTGGAAGATAAGAGACTAATTGGGATGCTGCCTTAGTAATTGGAAAGAACTTTGGAAATTATCCTGTCAAATTTAAAGGGAGGTTTTATTTTATTTTTTAATACTTCATTCACAGGCTACTCTGCCTAGTAGGTTTTCTCTTAGCTCTATTCCATGTGTGATTTCCCTTTGTCTTAGTTCATAGATCTCAATCTGGTATTCCGCTGGAGAAGAGTAATTTCTCTGTGGATAAAATCACTCCAGAAAACCTCTCTAGTAGCTATATACTACACTTTTGCCCCTTAGCTATTCTGCCTTTGAATTTTCACAGTTTTGTATGCCAAAGATATTTATTTTTTGTTGTTTGTTTTGGGTCCACACCAAACTGCTTGGGGCTTACTCCTATCGCTGTGCTCAGGGATTACTCCTGGCAGGCTTGGGGGACCATACAGGGTTCTGGAATCAAACCAGGTCAACCTTGTGCAAGGCAAACCTAAGTTGACTATACTATTATCCCATCTCCTTAGATCCCCATCCCCTTTTTTAAATCCTGCCCCAGTAAATATGTAGCACTATCCTACAAAGTTAGAGCTTCCTGAGGTAGGATGAGTAAGCTTCTTGAAATGGATTCTGTTCTCTATTTTACAATGAAGATTAAGGCACAATTCAATAAACTAAAGCACATAATGGAGGGGTTTGGATTTAAATCAGTCTGCTGAATTTTAGGTTCAGTGGTTACCTTTTGGTGGAGAAATTCACATTTTTTTCTACTCACTTAACTAGGTCATAAGTATCTGCTAGATTATGTAAATTGGGGTTGTTTAAAGGAAATGCATAGTATGAGACCAATTCAGAAGTCCTGTGCCTTTTTTTTTTTTTTTTTCTTTTGAATCACACCTGGCAGCGCTCAGGGGTTACTCCTGACTCTGGCTCTACACTCAGAAATCGCTCCTGGCAGGCTTGGGGGACCATAAGGGATGCCAGGATTTGAACCACCATCCTTCTGCATGCAAACCAAATGCTTTACCTCCATGCTCTCTCTCAGGCCCTTAAGAAAAGTAGACCAAATCTCTTACTTCTAAACCATAACATTTTTTTTCTGCTATGGTTCACAAGAGATGTCATCTAGTATAGTATAATTGGCTGTTGTATTCCCTTCAGATAGAAATTCTGATTGAAGTGAACGGTTAAAGAGACAGTGATAGGATGAGAGACAAAGGGCAGCCAGTATAATTATGAAGGCAAGAATTAAAGTACAGAGTCTATGAGAGGAAGAGAGTGAAATAAATCCATTTCCTGAGGGAATTCATGATGAGGTAAATAGGGGATGAAAGGCTGATGGTGCGGATGAGAAGATTCTTTGGGAGTTATGTTTGCAAAGAGAAGTTCAGAGAGGAAATGTGGTATTTATGCATTCCTCATTAAGAAGCCCATACCCCATGTTTTCTCTTTTTTGCTTTTTGATTATCACTATTCTTAGGCTCTTTAAATTTTGCACTGTCCTAGACTGATATTACTTTACTTTGGACTTACTGTTTGAAATTTAACGTTTCTGAAAGAAAACATACCCACAGAATACATAGTGGAGTTGAGAGCCCTACAGTTCAGCTGTTTGGGCCACCATCTGTTGATGGGATCTTCCTCCACTGTGGCATCTCTTAGGGTTTCCGTGGGAAAAAGGCATATTCCATCTGCAGCAAACCTGAAGTTATGAGAGAGAGAGAGAGAGAGAGAGAGAGAGAGAGAGAGAGAAAGAGAGAGAGAGAGAGAGAGAGAGAGAGAGAGGAGAGAGAGGAGAGAGAGAGAAGAGAGAAGAGAGAGACCAGGAGATAATAGGCTGTTTATCCAGAGAATTTGAAGTTTCTGCAAGAACCTATAGAGCAGTCTAGATGTTAATAATAAAGATTTCAGAGTGAAAAGAGATCTAACAAATCTCTCTCAGGAATATTTGCATTGTTATCTAATCATTTATTTGAAAACTTTCCAGATAGACAATTTGGAATTTAGAATTTTTAGGATTCTAGGAAGGAAATAAATTGCTTCTATCATATTATTGAGAAATAACTTAGTAAAATTTAGTGTTATCAAACATTAATATTTTTATGTTGCTAAACATATTAATATTTAGCAATAAAACTATTAATAAGATTATGATACTTTATATCAGGTTTGGAGCTACAGTTATATAAAAAAACTATTGTTTCTTTGGAGTTATTTTGTAGGGTTTACTTCAAGCAATAAAAGTGACCCAATAGTGCTTGAGCCATCCCATCTGCTCAGAAGTCTATACAGTACCAGGGATAAACTAAGGGCTGTGCATATTTATTCTATTACTTGAACTATCTTTGTGGCCCCTATAAGGAAATTTTTATTTTGGATATACAAATAAAAGAATATGTGTTTATAGTTGTTCCTAGATTGTGAGAAGAGTGTGCTGTAAAAAGTTTCTAAACATATAGGGTTATGATTGCAGCTTCAGTCCAGAAGAAAATACATATGTCCAGCGGATAAATTTTTGTCATCAAGGAAGAAAATTCCTTTAATGGCATGATGGACAATGTACAACCGTGGGAGCATCTACCTTGGGGAATTGTGCACACTAGGAAGTGACAGAAGCCTTAGAAGAGAGCTTCCTCTGATGGAAGGGTGATAGAGCATTTTTTTTTAATTCAGATTGACTGTATGATTTATTTTTTCAGGTACCAGATGGGAAAGGAAAAAAAGTGGTTGTCCAAGTGTGTATGTGTAACCCAGGATTGTTAGCCATACATTTCTTCATGACATATTTCTCTATAATGTAATAAATATCATACTGCACACATTGTTGTTCACATCTTTATTTTGTCAGGACAGATATATTGAAGAGAATTATCAAAAGATGAATTTGAATATCGTAAAGATTTAAAAGAGAGTAATAATATGACAATTACAAAATAATAGAAATGGTCAGGATTACTTTTATACACACACACAAACACACATATATATATATATATACACATATATATTTTCTTTATTAAACTCAGAATCTGTGGAATAAAGTTTAGTTTTGAGAATAACTGAGCTCACATTTAGATCAAAGAAAACCAGGTTTACTCTTGATTCACTTGACTTCAAAGTGACAACTCTGCTTTCTCATCAATTCCTTGTTATGAGGACCCGGTTAGATCCCAGTGCCCAGAAAATGCATCACCTGCTTTTCCAGGTGTACTAGCATCTTTAGTATAATACATAGCTAAGCTCCTGCAAGGGCTGCCTTCACTTTAGTTCATGGTTAATCCTAATAGCTGTGGTTGGGATAGTTTCTCCAGAGTTTGTATCTCTGTATCCTGCAACTTCCTCCAACCTTGTAAGACCTTTCTTGTAATGTTCCTACCAGTCTGAAAGTGGATCCTCTCTTGGTCAATTCCATGACACTTCTGTGCTGTATCTTTATTCTCCAGTAGCCTTCAAAAGTCTGAAATAGCCCCATTCACCAGATTGCCCCCACATCATGTGCTTTTAGTGATGTTGACCAGGACAAACGAGGGTAGAATGAAGAGGCAGGGTGTAGGGTAGATGAAAATTTTTATTTAGTAATGTTATATTCTTGGCTGAAAATATACAAAAGGGCAGAATTGTGTTAATAATAGTAATTTGATTATGCTAATAGTAATTAGGTTATCCAAATTTTCTGGGTTGTATAAAAATTTTCTGTGTAAGGATCCTTGACATGGAAGCTAGACTTAGGAAGAAAGTTTAACTATTATTTATATTTTTTGGCCACATCCACCTGAGCTCAGGGCTTACTATTGGCTCTGTGCTCAGAGATCACTCCTGTAGAGTTTGGGGAATCATATGTAGTACAGAGAGGGATTGTGAGTTAGTCATGTGAAGGGCAGTGCCTTTACTCACTGTACTATCTCTCCAAATCTAGTTATTAATTATGAGATAGGGAAATGGGTTGAGAGTACAGTGATTATACATTAGATAACAAGATATATCAAAATTGGGAATGTCTTCAATTTCAGTCCTGGCCTAACTGGGAACCCCAAGTCCCTTAATCCAGATTTTCAGAAAGTAGGGGATAAGTATATTTCACTCTTTCCTAAAAGTCTGAAAACAAATGGCAGTAGGAATAGAGAGGACTATGATCCCAAACAAGTACAAAACAAGGAGATCCACTTTTAGTAGTCTTTTTGGTCTAGGATTGGTGGGTAAGTACCCATCAATGCTTAGGGCTTATATTTGAGTCTGTGTTCAGGGTTTCTGGAAGGATCAGGGGTGCTAGGCATTGAACCTGGTTCTGTGTATAAGGCAAGTCATCCTATATTTGCCCTATATTTCTGGTCCCTCCCAGAAAAGCTGTTTTTTTGTGTGGGAATATGGACAGACAATAAAATGATGTGTGGTATCCTCTTTAAGTTAAATCTTGTATACTTCTAGGATTTAAGCTAGCAATAGGATGCTTTTCTTGCATGTGTGAGTCATGGATTCAGTACTGACATTAAAAGTAGCTGGTGGATGGGGGAGATGAAGCAGCAAAAACCAAATAGCTGCAATAGTATATATGATGATCCCTGTGGTAGTTTTCTGATCTAATTTTTCTTTTAGTGTGTATCTCCTACTTTCTTTTATCTCCTAAGGAGGACACATGGGTTAGTCAGTCAGGATATACATAGTAGTGACTTTATACCAGATATCTGTTGAGAATTATCATAGTCAGATGCAAATAGTAGGACAAAGATGACAGAGTTCATACCTTCAAGCCTTTGGACCATCTTCCATCTTCACCCTAAGTTTTTTTTTTTTTACTGACAATTAAAACTTTTTTTTGAATATGAAGGTTTCCAGTATCCGTTCTCTGATTTGCTTGGTTCGAATACCATAGATGAGAGGGTTGAGGGCTGGTGGCAACAACAAATAGATGTTTGAAAGAAGGATGTGTATGGATTTTGGAACAGTGTGACGGCCAAAGCGGTGTGTGAGGTAGGAGAAGAGACCAGGCACATAGAAGGCCAGAATGACACAGATGTGGGAACTACAAGTACCAAAGGCCTTGGTACGGGCCTCTCGGGTAGGTAGCTTCAGAACAGCATGAACAATAAGCCCATAGGAGGCAGTGATACCAAGAATATCTAGACCAGACACAGCCAGAGAGAGTGCTAGCCCATACAAGTTATTGGCCCGAGTGTTACCCACCACTAGCTCTACCACTGCCATGTGTTCACAGTAGGAATGGTTTATGGTCTTGGCTCGGAAGTGTTCAAATCGTGCCACCAACAAAGGAAAAGGTACAACAATAGCCACAGCTTTTAGTACCAGTGCTAGGGCTGTATAGCCCACACGGATTTTGGTGACTAGGACAGGATAATGCAGTGGACGCCCTACTGCAACAGCACGATCACAGGCCATGGCCAGCAGTACACCAGATTCCATGGCAGTTAGTGCATGAACAAAAAACATCTGGGCCAGGCAGGCAACATATGGTATGCACCGAGCCCCAAGCCACAGCACAGCCAATAATCCTGGGGCTATAGATGTGGCTAATCCCATGTCTGTGGCTGCCAGTGTTGCTAGGAGGAGAAACATGGGCTGGTGCAGTGTGGAGTCTATCCTCACTACTGTCAGCAATGCTCCGTTGCCCAGAAGGGCCAGCAAATACATGGGCCCAAAGACCAGAGTGAGCCAGATTTGGCTACCTGCCAGTCCAGGAATGCCATTTAATATGAAAAAGGTGGGGTGTGACAAGGTGGAATTGAGCAATGGAACTTCTGCCATAGAGTGGTGGTAGTGGGGATAAAGGTTTGGGATTCATGGGGGTATAGCTCCTAATGAGGAAAGACAAAGGGAATGATTTGGAGGTTATCACAGTAGCACAAACCCATGCATGAGCAAAGTATATGACTAATGCTATGTTGGGAAGATAATAAGATATAATCTTTGGCTGGGTTTTCGTTTAATAATCCAGGCTGTAATCCTACCTAAAATGGGAGAATTATTTGAAGATCCATAAAAACAGGGAATAGTGGTATTTAGAAGGGAGTGTTGGTACCGCTGCTGTAGTAACTGGTAGCTCTGCAGATGAAGTCAATTGAGAATGGAGTTGAGATGAAGGTTTTTCTTCTCAGCATCGAAATAGGGTAAGTCTTAGTCTCTAGCTGGGGAAAAAGCCAGTGCTGTGTTAGGATCAAACTGACACAGAGAAAGGTGGTCCTTTCTCTGACTCTATATCCTTGGGCAGAATCTCTGGGTTTTTTCAGCTCTACAGTGAGAATAGGCACAATGATCTGTATTGTTGCTCCGTTTTTATATTCTTTGAGGTAACCAGCCTTCAAAGGAAAAAAAGAGGCTAGAGAAAATGAGAGTCTAGAGAGGCAGATGGAATCAGAAATAAAGTTAAAAGAGCTAAAAGTCAATATAATGGGAAAATCTGGTGGGATTTGGTGTGTGGGAAGCTTATTTTATATAACCACAACTTAAATACAACTTATTTTTGTAACCAAACTTGAATGTCATTTAGAGAGTTGAAATTTAATTTGGATATCAATGGAGAAAGGAGATAGAGGTCCCACCCTCCAAATAATAAAATAAATAATAAAAATGACCTCTGTCTCCTTCATCACGAACGTTAGAAGTGGATCCCACTAGAGTACCAGGGTGCTAGTAGGAATAGTGGTGACGTGGGAAAGAAATGCATTCAATCATGAGTACCTGTTACATTGAAGAAGTATCCCTGAAGTTCGGTAGCAGTTGAGAATAACTGATTCCTCTGAATTTACTGTATGGCAGAAATGAGATAAACACAGAGGAAGAAAGCTTGACCAGAGGACTTAAGAAAGTTCGTGCATACAGTTTATTGGCAGCTCTTCTTCGTCTTTATCAGGACCTGTGGGTCCTTTTATGTGGTTATTTTGCCTGCTTCCCTGAGGGCCCTCCCACCTGCGGCTCATTTAACTCTTTTCTGCCTTTGCTCACTGCTGACAGATCTAGTCACTTATAAGTGGGGTAGGAGGCCAAAATGGGGGCAATAAGAAAAGAGACTGACTTAGTGAGGTTTTTGCTGACTGAAGTCTGGAAGATTGTAATTACTAGTTTTTCTCTTCTGCTAGATGGAATTACGGGCAACACTTCTTTATTAGCCACACTACCTCTACTACTCCT
Organism: Crocidura indochinensis; assembly: GCA_004027635.1. Lineage (NCBI taxonomy): Eukaryota > Metazoa > Chordata > Mammalia > Eulipotyphla > Soricidae > Crocidura > Crocidura indochinensis. Next base: position 2,443 of record PVKC010021425.1, on the reverse strand, counting down.
CACAATGCCTGCTGTCTAGTAATTTAGGAATAAATATTTGATACTTTTAACTTTGGCATAGAACTACTCCACCTGCCCCCCCCCCCATGATGTGTAACAGGAACTCCAGTTTTAGGGGCCTTATGTTTTCATGGAAATGGTTTTTTGCCCTCAACCATAAGTTCACTCACTGAATGCAATTTTTTTCTACCTTTATGAGCCCATTCTATAAGCCACCACACTTGATGAGATAATATAAATTCTGGTGTTTATGGGGAAAATGAGAATAGGGTTACAGCACTAACTTTACCAAGCAGATATTTAAATAAGATTAAGAATAAAATAATGCTATTTATATATTCTATTGATTTTTGATCACATCTGGTGATGTTCAGGCTTACTCCTGCTTTACACTCAGGTATCACTTCTGATGGTGTTCAAGGGAACCATGTAAGTTCTGGGGATCAAATGGGTCAACTTCATGCAAGGCAAGTGCTTTGCTCACTGCACTATCTTCCCAACCTCTGCATCTTATATAGTTTAGATAGTTAAAAGTTATATAAATAAACATAACACTTCAAAAACAATCTGGAGAATTTTCCTTGTAGTTTTGACATCATTTTGTGAATTATTTTGTGAACTAATTTGAAATTAGGTGGAATTTTCTAATAACAGATTGTTGGGTATGGTTTATAAGACATGGTAAACTTAGGTAGCTGATATGTGTTTGTGGTATATGTATGTGTACGTACTTGGTTTTCTGCATAGTTGGATGATTTATTATTATTATTATTATTATTATTATTATTATTATTATTATTATTTGGTTTGGGGGCCACACCTGGCGGTGCTCAGGGGTTACTCCTGGCTATCTGCTCAAAAATAGCTCCTTGCAGGCATGGGGGACCATATGGGATACTGGGATTTGAACCAACCACCTTAGGTCCTGGATCGACTGCTTGCAAGGCAAACGCTGCTATGCTATCTCTCTGGTCCCATAGCTGGGTTTATTGAGTGCAGTTTATCTAGTTTCTTATAAGAACTTCCTGTAAAAAATATGAACTTTATATATGTCCTGTTCCCTAATATAGAATCTGATTGGAGCAAATTTGCATTTAAAATCAATTTTATAGAAGAACTGATAGAATTTCTTGCATCTGGTCTTGTGCCACATGATAAATCTACTAGATTAACAAGATAATAAATCAACTAGATAACAAAACAAAACTTCCCCTAAAGAACTCACAGTCTAGTGAAGACAGTGATACAATTGTTGAACTATTGGGTAATTGTGCTAATTCAAACCAATATTAAAAACATAGGTAATATAGAGCCGTTGCATGTTATGGAGTCAGGAAAATCTCTGAATTACTAAAAATTCATACAGACTTTCTATATACAGGCTCTGCTCTAAGTCCCATCAACACAACTCTCATTATTTCCTCTGCTTTACACATTGAGAGCTAAAGTGGTGTGTGTGTGTGTGTGTGTGTGTGTGTGTGTGTGGTGTATATACATATAACTTGCTTGAGCTTGTGTAACTAGTAGCTAGTTAAAGCATTAAACCAAGTGTTACAGCTCTTTTAGATTTGTCCAACAGGCCTTCTGGTCTCCACTGCAAACAAACAAACAAAAAGCATTAAACTAGCCTACTTGTAGCTTCTTGATCTTAGCTGCTACAAGTTTTTCTTCTGAGATTTAGCGTTTACCAGGATAGTTGAGCTGAAGGTACCTGTCCTGAGAGAAAAAGTTTAGGACATTTTGAGATTGGAAGGTGGTCTTAGGATTACTGAATGGGGAGATGCAGAAAGAATAGTAGTTATTTGGAAGTAAATATGAGCTCATCCATTGATGAAGAATGGATCATTGAGAGGTAGAAGCAGTAGATTTAGAGCCATGAAGAGGTTGGGGAGTTCCAAGAAACAATGGTACAGAGAAAAGAACAAGATAGAATGGAACCAAAATAAGAAAAATTAGGGGCCGGAGAGATAGCATGGAGGTAAGGTGTTTGCCTTTCATGCAGAAGGTCATCGGTTCAAATCCTGGCGTCCCATATGGTCCCCCATGCTTGCCAGGAGCAATTTCTGAGCATGGAGTCAGGAATAACCCCTGAGCACTGTCGGGTGTGGCCCAAAAACCACACACACACAAAAAATTAGACAAGAAATGAGAGAAATGAAGAGTATGTATATGATATAAAAATACTCAATAGAAGATCTGAAGAGGAGAAAAACATCAATTGAAGAAAGATCTAGGATCTCCAAGATGAGATACAGGAAATCTCTGAAAATAACACAAGATTAAAAAGTGAAAACTGAAAAGACTCCACATGCCAGGATTTTCTGGACTTCTTACTGGTATGTCGGGGGCTCTGGGCAGGATGGCTAGCCATAGGACCCCTGGGCTGACCACTTAGTCCAGGGGACTGAGACCCCCCCCCCACACACACACACCAGGCGGGTCT